>JAZHYW010025117.1:0-127500 GCA_037355805.1 Ixodes ricinus | reverse complement strand
TATTGAAGTGACCAGACACCAAAAAACATTAGGGGAAAATGCGAGTCAGTAATGAATAGGCGAGCGCAATCAATGTCGCAGCTTTGGCGAGAATGATTCAGAATTCGCAACAAATGGTAAAGTCGGAACCGAGAGGAAAATCCCGAAGCTATCGTCATCTGCTGGCATCGACCAGCAGCGCCGCCCCGGAGATTTCAAAGGTCGGAGCTTGTCCCGATCACGTGATTTGGGCCAGTGCGACCAATAAACGAGCCAGAACACGCTGAGGCCTTCCTCATTGGTCCGGTCATTCCAAAAGCCAAAAGCAGAACCGACAAACGACGAAATTTATCGCCTCTGGATACGCACCGAGAAAGCGCAGAGGGTCAAAGCCGCCATTTTGTTTTTCTTTGTTTTTTTCTCAAAACAGTCTTGGCGCTCTGCCCACAACACAAATAGGGATCGAGAAAAAAAAAGAAGTACCACCCACATCGTAAACAACCTCTTCCAAAAACCAACACAAGCTGGGCGCAGTGACCACGCGACAATTGGACGCCATTCAACGCCGCGCGCGAACCTACATCACACAAACTACCGTAAAAACAACGAGGAGTAATCTTGAAAAGCCTCAACTCCGAAAAAACAACAAAAGAAAAACCGGCATAACGTAAAAAAGGGGTGACGCATTAAGGCTTTTGTCAGCGCGCGCGCGCGAGCGTCTCCTCATCTTTCCCAAAACAGGACGCGACTCCAAATTCAATTACAGCGTTCCCCGCGCACCCCAAACCCCACCAAAACTTCCCCGGAAGTCCGCTAGGGGCGCCACCGTCGTCCGCCTCGGCGATCAAATACAAAGAGGGCGTCGGCAATCAACTCTGCCTGTCTACGCTGTACAGCCGCTTCGGACTCCCTCCTTGACTCGGAGTCCAACACCCTCCTCTTCCATCATTTCAACCCAAAGTTAAAACAATAAACGCACGACGGACCAAGTTACACGCAGCGTAATGTAGGCGGGGGTCGTATCGTTTGTTGAAATCATTCTGAGAGCGAGCAGTCCTACACAACAGATATATGTACGCCCTCACAAAGATGTCGCGACGTAACGTTATACCGCCCCGAGGCACGATACTATCAATCCAGCCATAAGTTGACAGTGTGGTGGCATCTGCGTGCTTGCCCGACCAGTTAACTGCAACCCTTTAATCACCTGACACCCCTCTCTGAGGGCAAGTATGAGGCGACAGCCCGATCACGTGGCAAGAGATAAACGTATAATTGGTTCAACGATCATGTAGCTCCCATTGCATCGTCAGCTTACGAGTATGTACAGCTATACCCCGTTATTCTTGCTCCCGCTCAAAGATGGAGATTGTGCTTATTAAGTGGCTTCACAATAAACGAATTTCACAATAAGCGGTTTTAGTTGGCTTGGTTTGGACGGTGCGAGACACAAAGGCGATTTCATTGTCCTCCGTTATTTGTGGCGGTTCAAGAAGGAGGCGCAAAATGGCCGAGGCGGGGTTCGCGGACGACAAAGCGAAGATGTCAACTAGGCGGAGGCGACGGCGAGCGTTAGCCGCTCTCTTTGTCTCTTGAGAAAAAGGGCGCCGAAACAAAGGCGTAAGATGGAAACGAGAGAGCAAAAGTGTCACCACGGCGGCCGTCTTGAGGCGACATCTTTTGTACTTATGTCTGGAATCTTGGAAAACTGTATATAAAAAGGGGCGGAGGTCGAGTTGTTATCTACAACATGAGACAGCGCATCCGTGTTTTATCGTCGCGGGTGCTCGCGATTCAGCTTCACCCCTTGTACTGATGTGCGCCTCTTCGTTCTATATGATTTGCGACTTCCAGTTATTCGAAAAGACGCCTGAATGTACACTGCTTTGCACCGGATGCAAATGCTTTGCACGCCAAGAAAATCGAACGAGCTTAGTATCTTTAAATGGTTTGCTCTGAGAGGAAATGTATATTAAAAGCATACACACTAAAATCGTTTGCACCCTTTAAGGTGTTAATCAGCACGGCCCAGGGCTAACGCCCTAAAACCACACTGCTCATAAACCATACAAACTACAAGGTGTTAGCTGAAGACATGATCACATAATTATCTGCGCACAGGCTTCATGCATGTTGAAAGCATGTTTGCGTCATAGCTTCCAAACATGTCCGCAGACATTTTCTGTGGGACCAATGAACCGTCATATAGGAAACACGTCTCGGAAAGTGTCGGCGGACTGGCTTTTGTGTGAGATTGTTTGAGCTACCCCAACTAACTATATTTTTCGAAATCATCGGCCTTTACTTTTTCCGGTATGCTATTTAGTATGGCGAAATTCACAATAGTTATTGTGAAATCTGCAAGTGAAAATGACCTTAAAACCTAGATTAAAATATTCCCGCGCTTTTCAGAGCCATGACGTGAGGAAAGACAAGCTTGCAGGTCGAGCGGGCAGTTTGAAAATGCACTATGCCGAGCGTTTATTTCGTGCTGCTGCGAGGTTGCTGGAGCGAGCTTCCAAAGCATTCATATGATACCATAGAATAGCTTGTAATCAGTTGGGAGCAAAGTCTACAGTGAAAATAGCGAACCCCTGCCTTCCATTGATGATACTTTTAGAGCGCAGCTCTTACGCGCCCGTTTCCGGCTTGAGCGGCGTCGCCGTCGGCGTTGGCGTAACCGCGTGGTGCATTATGGGATGTTTCCCATGATGACGTCATGAGGGTCACGAGTGACGTCACTCGTGACGTCACCGCGCGTTGCATCATAGGTAAATTTCCCCGCTAAATTTAACGGCAAAAAAAAGTAGACACTATACAAATTAAACTGGCGTTTTAAAACGCCAGTTGTGAGTTAGCGCGTGTCCTGTCTATATGTTCCGTCCTTTGTCCGTTGTCTAACCTTTGCGCTATTTAATTTTTATATCATGCACATCCAACTAGCCCACCTCAATATCTTAGTACTGTAGACACTTTCACTTTGAAAAACTTGGTGATGACCAAAGTTGTAAATTCAACAACATAACGTATAAAAATTATTTCGGTCGAATATTTGGGTTACTATTTCAGCGATGGTTGTTGGTCTGTTTAGCAAATTTTCAGGCAAATCGGGGCAATGAGGTATGAAAAAACGCTGGAGTGCTGGAGTACCCTTTAAGGGACTTAAAGCGACATCCTTAAAAAGCTTGTGAACTTCTTAAAGTAGGATCCAGGCGATCCTAGCAGCCTCCTATTAAGAAGTTTACGGGCAACATGTGTTTCTTACATGTACAGAAGAGGAAGCTACAGATGCAGTGAATCACGCAAGAGATCGTAATCACGACCCTGTTGGTTGCTCCAGCGCCTTAAAGGAGCTGTGCAACAATTTCAGTGCTTTGCTTAAATTATTTGGGAGTTGGTGTCTCGACCTTTCTGAAGTAAAGAACAAGAAACCGCTTTTGCCTGCATGTCCTAGTTTTTATTTTAAAAATTGACAAAGATTGAGGTTTTCGGCACCTCTCAACTCCTTCAACATTTCCCCAGTCACGTGCGCTGTGACGTGAATGGGGGACGCGCGGGATTCCGGTGAAGCTCTCTCTCTCTCTGGAGCCATCAGTAAGCAGCGAGAGCTCACTCGCTCGCGACCACGTGACCACGTGCTTGCGCAGCGCGATCAACATGGCGAAAGGAGGAAAGTTTCGTCCGGGTCTGGCCATCCCCGTCCGGCTGTGCCCCCGTCTCCCTCCGTCTCCTGGGGCTGTTCGCGGTAGCAGATAGAGCTGACGGTTTTGTTGACCTCAGATAGATGACGCCACTAAAACTCCGTATAATAAAAATGTTGCAGATGATACCAGGTTTTTGACGTATTTATATTTATGATGGAACGACAAGATTCATAAAAAAAATTTCCTTTATCAAGCAGGTATTTGCACAACTTCCTATCTTTTACGAGACCCCCATCGACGTCACACCGCGTGGTTCTCATGGCCGCCGTTCGCGGCTGCAGGTCGGGAAGTATTCCAATTTTTGCCTCGCGACTACGCGGCGGAATCGCAACATTTAGAAGGAAGGAGATGTGTTTTCTTCCCTTGTGACAAGATAAACAGTGTCACAAGTAGAATATATATATTCTCTCAACGTTAAAATCTTACCAAGGCTCCTTTAAATACTGGACACTTAAAAGACACTCCTTCACAGCTGACCGTCTTTTCGATTACGCAGGTTACAAGTATGTTGGTTTGTTCTCGTCGTTTATTCAAGTAAAGAATAATCTATTCAAGTCGAAGAAATTTATTTCCATGTAACAAACACTGGCAGAGGCAATAATTATTCAACATTGTCGCAAAGAGACATCACTCAAAGTTGTTTGAAGCGGTGGTCGTTGCGGCGAGCACCCTTTACGAAGGGTGTTCGTCTCACTTACCGTAGCACCCTTTTTCACACACCCCTTTTAAACCCTTAACAATGAAGGATAATCTATGCAACAGCAGCCCATTTGACGAGTAAAAAGTCCGTATTACTCGATACTTCGGCAAAAATGTATTTAATTACATATCCAATTCCACCTTTGGGAAAAATATTTAAATGCATGATACAAACAGAGCGAATGGTTTCGACCATCTTAAAATACTTTTAGAACTACTTTTTCTTTCTCTAGTTTGACATCGGGTACTTAAATATATCCCCGGGTAAAAATGGCCGTACCAATTTCAAGAAGGGAGTCTACTGTACCAAGAATAAAGATCCTCATAACAAAAGTTGAAACTTTAAATTTAAAAGTTATTTTGCATTAGATCGGTGGGTTCAACATCAGTAAAACAATGGATTTAGTGCTAGTTTATTTTTAATGTTTAATGAAACCAACAAAGCCTTTTCAGACAGGAAGTTGTTAATGCGATGTCTTTAAACAATGAGAGCACCCAATCAAAAAGTCCATACGTTTTCCCATCTCGTTCATTCCTTCCTCTCATACTTTTCTTTAATTCGTATTATCGCAACAAGGGGTGCTAAATTCGTATTGGCTAACAAAGAACAGCTGGCCAAGATTGAATTTCTAGACAGTATTTAAAATACAAATGTGTTATAAGTTAATTTTTTTACATACAAACAATCGACAAAGACATTCCCTTTCATGTATTTATTCATAAAATATAAAATACTAAAATTCTATTAAACATGTATTCGAAATACTGCCCTTCCTGACCCGAAACATCGGTGCTTAAAGGATGTAACCTACTATGTGGGTTTTTAGAACACACCTTTCGCATTCATAATGGCGTAAACAAATTTACAATGTCGTAATTATGACATTTTTTTTTAGTTGAGTAATTGTAGAAGATGATTGCAGCAAACCTTACTAATGGTAATGTTGAGATGCTAGGTTCTGTACAGAGTCCACGCAACAAAGATAATATGGTCAAATAACAGGCGCCAACTCAGCTTTACATTCGATAACTTATGACAACAAATGTTCTACGGAAAAGGCATGTTTGAGCTAGTATAGGTTGATGAGCATCTTGGTTTAAAACCGCGCGACAAGACGAGAACAAAGTAAAGACGAGACAGTCGGCAGCGCCGTCGTCTGTCTGGTCTTCACTCTGTCCTTGCGTTGTCGCCCTATTTTAAAGCGAGATATCATAAACAAATATAATACACGGTTTTCGCGCCAAGAAATGTTGTAAATAAAGGCTAGCTCTTTGCGGAGTCTCACTGTTCTTCCATTTTTGGTGCTCCATTGTGCATTTAAGATGTGCATTTAAGATCAGCCTTTTCTTTCTACTTAATCGAGAAGTACACTCCTTGACCCTGTTAGCGCGAACAAGCCATCGTAGCTTTTCTCTGGTTTCCTCTACCATTATTGAAGCACAATCATCAAAATTATTATAGTGGCGGAAAGTCCTCAATTGGGGTACTAACCTATACTCGTTTTCACCCTTAAAGGGATAATTCAACGAAATTTGAAATATTCCCGTCGTGTTCAAAAATAGGGTGAATATGATCCACAACATCCGTAAATGACAATCGCCCGTTTGTATTTTGATCCTGGTGGCTGTATTTTTCGTTATAAACGGCCCACTCTGGCAAGCGCTCGGAGAAGGCCCAGCGCAATCGTGACGTAAGTCGTCTCAAACGAGCAAAGCTACGGCGAGGCTGACGTCGAGAGGATGGCCTAGTCGGTCCAGCCACCGAAGCGGCTGCTTTGTACGAATTTTGAGTGACGGGTTAATCTTCTATAATCTTGTAGGGGGACAATAGCGACTTCTGCGACACACAAAGGATTCTCGGAAAGAGGAGTTCCTCCTTCCCCTCTCTCGTCGTGGCCGAAGGCGAGACGACTTGCCGTCACTAGCTGTCAAGGTTCCTAGACGAGCATTACAAACGAGGCGTTAGCGACATCCACCAGGTGCTCTTGCCAATCGTTTAATTCGTTTTGAAATTCCTTTTCGAGACTTTTTTAACAAGATATTGGTATGATCCATGTGATACTGCTCTTTTGGACACATATAGCCCAAAAAAGAGCGCCGAAATTTCGTTGTAGTATCCCTTTAAGAACCATAATACAGAATAGTCCGGCTCATTGCAGAGTATTACCAATTTATCCTTTATGTAGATAATTAAAATAGATGTAGGGGCACTTTAAATTAGATCTTTATGTTATATCGTCAAGGCTTACGCGTTTCACGCGCAAAAGGCGTTGCTTCCTCCTTCGACCAATAAATCTTATAAGAACTACCTCACGCGGCATATGAACAATGCGCAAAACTTTCTTTTTCTGGAGGTGAAAACGAGTATAGGTGGTAAGTTTTGATACCCGACAGTACTTTATCAAAGAAAATTGTGAAAAAGCGCCGAAGTCTTGTTCGCGCTAGCAGTGACGACGCGCAGAGTACGTGTTTTCAACGAAAAAAACAACAACACAGTTTGTTAACAAGTGCGATAGTGCTGGCTACCGTTAGATGAAGGTTAGAAGAAAGTTAAATTTAGTAAGTGTTTCTTATTAATTCTTATTACCTAATAAAAATATGAATTAACCAAAACAAGACAAATATGGACTTTCTGAAGATTTTCTGCCTCCCGACCTTATCCGTGTGCTTAAGTATAGTGTTCTTTTCATCTGACAACTAAATATTGTACGATATTCTTCGCGTAGGGTGAAGTTATACGCGCAAACACGTCATTCTTGGTCTTGAACAACAAGATAGTTTAAACTGTAATGCAAGTCTTGAGGATTTTTAAACCGATTTTCCTCGCATATGTCCGGGAGAAATTATTGGCCACAAATATGGTTTAATTCGGGAGCTCCCAACGACAAGAAAAAGAGGCCTTTCCGGTCCAGGACAGGCCGCTCGTGCGTTCCGTGACTTACTGGTCCGCCTCCTCCTATAACAATTTCACGCTCCGCAGATCCGATTTATTTTGCCTACTTAGGTCACGCCCATGTCATCCGCCCTTGGCAGCTACCGGAAATGGCGCTTATTAAGTCATCACGGGAGGCAGATGCCGGCTGAGAAACTTCAGGGCCGGGGAAGTTAACTGACCTTCACTACATTCTAGCGCGGTTCAGTGAGCGTTTATATTTAAAGTTTAAATAAAGGCACGTGCTATAGAGTCGAGTTGTCGTAATGTCTCGGAACGGTAAAATAAAACCACACAAAATAAAATACTGCAGTAAACAAATCTGAGCGATTGCGTAATGTCATAATTACAGCTAACTATCACTTCACTCAGTACGCTGTCCGATCTTATACTTTCCTCGGCTATGCCACTAGTATTCGACGGAGAGCTTATCTTCAGTGAGCTTTCTTTTAGCAAGCTTTTTCCCGGTGAGCTTCGCTTCAACGAGTTTTACTCTTTTGAGCTTCACTCCAGTGAGCTTTTCTCCTCTAGGTTGCTCGGCCGCCCCTTGCGTAGAAAACGACATCACTAACATCGTTTATATAGTGAATCGTTAATTACGGATACCTAGATGTTTGCCTTTACTGTAGCTTACCGATAACTTTAATGGTAGTAGTGCCGTAAAAAAAATTAGGATTGTGTCATAATCTAATTCCTAAGACACACAGGAATAAGGGACAAGACGACAATGATATAAACCTCTTTTACGATCAAAGCCTTCCTGTCACCGCGGCCAAACCACTCTTTTCAGACCGTTTATAAAAATATAATTAATTCACTCAAACATTTAGAATCACACAGTTTTTACTAGCCTAAATAATATGTTTTAATAGCTGCAATCTCACATACAATCCCAGCTATAGTTATGCTAACTGTCTATATTAAAAAATGAATCAATGCTATTCACTTTTTCTCGGCAAACATCAAAGATCAACTCTATGAAAGACATAGTAAAAATACGTACGACTCTTCGCGGAGCATTACTAATTTCCCCTTAGTGTTGTCAATTAAGGCTCATGTGGGTGCATTCTAAATTAGCTGACGTTTTTTTTATCAAGAGGTGCGCGTTTCAAGCGCCAAAACCATTCTTCCTTTCGCCGAACAAACAAATCTCGCAAGAACTACTTCGCACAGCGCAAGAACAATGCGCAAACTATTTTTTCTCATATGATATAGGACAACGAGTGAAGTTGCATCGATCTTCAATATTGCTCAATCTCCCAAGTTTGCCGTAACGTACTTTTCTTCCTTATCTTTTTTTTTTTTTCCTAATCAGTTCCGCGACAAGACTCGGCGGCGACTTCAAAGCTTGTCAGCTTCTCGCTTAGATTAAAATTAACGAGAACTTCAATTTTGTCGTCGCACCCCTTTCCCGATCGCTTTTTCCTTTCGGCGTCTCCGTTAAACGCAGCTTTTAGAAGTCGAATGCTTTTAAGACGACAACAAATCCTACACAAAGGCCATAAAAAACGCGACAGCGACGACCCGTGGGTTCACCAACAAAGGGGAACTCGCTATAGCGTGTAAAACTGCAGCGAACGTAAGCTTTCAAAGATCCCGTGCATTGTTGTGGATCCATTGTACCTCGTCCATCTTTTTGTTCCCGAACTGACTCCATTGTGCCACAGAGGAACAAGTGTCCGAGGTGTCGGAATGCCTTTGTTCTAAGGCTCGGCGGGACCCGGCCACCTCTTTATTTTGTCTTCTAGTTTTCGTGTTCTTGACTGAGAACCGTTCTAAAATAAGCCACCGCATTTTTCACTCCTGTCGCCGGGCTTCCTTTTGATGTTCCTTCCTTAACGGCCGTGTAAAAGCGAACGTTTTTGACGTCATCCAATAAAAGTCGGAGGTTCTCCATATACCGAAGCGTCGAAAGAAAAAAAATGTAGAGACTTCTGCCCTGTGCTCCTTCCTAATGAACGCTTCGTATCGCCGTACAAAGAAACTGAACCTCCATGACTCTTAAAAAGTGAATGGTAGATTTTTTTGTGACGCGATATTTTTCAGTGGTGTCAAGGGACCGATTTCTTTCTAGCAGAAAGACTAAAACCAAAAGATAAAAAGAACAGAAGTGAAGACACAGTGGTTAACCTGGGTAATAGTCCCGGTTTGAGCTCTGTGCATGGGGGAGTGGGATAAGGCGATAAAAGGAGAGGTTGAAGGAGGACGAAGAAGGATAAGGTAAAATCCGCAAAGGTTACGAGTCTTAAACACTATACACACAGCGCTGTTCACGAGCACCGAAGTTCATTGTCTATAAGCAAAAGTTCAGGCGTGTTTTTTTTTTTTTCAGGAAACAAACGAGAGTTTTGGTGGTTGTTGCTCCTTTGTTTGACTTCTTCGCATACCGCCAAGCACCTTTGCTACAAAGAAGCGTCCGCTGTCAAGGTACGCACGCGGGCTTTTGAGTTCACTTTTTTCTACGTCGTAGACAGCAGGTACTTCTCGAAAAGCTTTAGCTGCCAATTTCTTACATGTGCACCTATATGGTTTAGTGATGCATATGTTATGCCACCCGGACCGGTACACGACTTGACTTTTATGAACGTAAGAGCTGCTTCGAGTTTCCCTATAGTGAACTGGACTCTAGTACTAATTCTTTACAAAAGCTGCGTGTGAATCTCTTATACATTAGTATTCGTTTACTGTGTGTTCGCCGTGGGAAAGATGTAGAAATAATTCTTAATGGTTTTGCAGAGGGTTTCATTGATAATGAAAAGACCCTGAAAGAGTGAAATTGTTGGAGATGTGTTGTGAGTCCCCTCAAGATATTCCAAACTGTTCAGAGTGGTTTTCGAGAATTGATATCTGCACAAAATCTTCGGTAATCACGTTGGCCAACTTCAGCTAAATTATGATTTTTTTGTACCCTTCTCGCCACCCCAAGATTACCTATTAGCTTAGATTTTCGTGCACGTCTTTCCTCCTGTCGGTCCATACCGCGGAATCGTTCACACTGAGAATCGACCACCGTTCGATTACCTGGAAGTTTGTAACTGTGCGTTGACAATTTTGCAGAAGAGAATATTGCGTGTTCAAAATCTAGTAGATTAGTCTTTCTTGGCATGCTTCTTTTTTTATTGTCTTCTCAAATTCCCACCGATTCACTCGTCGAATTCGGTGGTCTTTATTTTTTTCTTACAAATTCCTCAATTATTTTGTAAGTGGGTATATGGTTTGCCACTTGTTTCTTCATCTCCGAGCCAAATAGCATGTGATACTAAGCTCAATGAGATGAACGTCAAATCAAGGAAACCTTTGCTCCTTCTTCAATACAGGTATGTGGACTTTCGTCACTTACGAGGAAAAGGTTGGGAGTGTCAGCTATGTGAGCAAGGCACGTCCCACGAGTATTCGTTCGAATACTGCCCATAGGTATTGGTGTGCATTAAAATCGCTAGCTATAATGTAGGATGTAGGGTAAAATGTAGGGACATGCATCCAGAAAGCTTTCTAGACGTCGTTTATGAAATTTTGATTTAGGTGATATATAATTTGAAATTATCGTGAACTAGACTTTACCCTTAAAATTACTGCAAAGCAGTACTCGTTATCTTCGTGAGGTGGAATGATATGTTGCACGTACGTGAGTTGCCAAAGGATTAATATGGTTACGCGGCTCTACCCATCATTATGTAACGTATCAATTCTTTCGTCCCCTGACAGTCTAAGATTTTGGTGTAATCTTGACTCGCATATTACAATGATGGGGTAGTTATGCATAAACTGACGGAAGTCAGATAGTTCTTACCTTAACCCCCGTGTATTCCATTGAAATGCTGTCGAATTTTATATGTATCTTCCATTAGTGGATTCATGTTCGCTGGTATTTTAACTACCATTTGAGGAAAGTAGCAGGTGCTCCATTGCAAGAAAAGCCCTGACTTCTGGGAGGTTTTTGACTTGGGGTAATTATTTTCAGGATGCGTTCAGTGCCAGATAGAACATTAGGGCCAGTACTTGGCTTATTACAACCTTCCTGAATAAAACCGGATCGTGGAAGATATGAAGATTGTGAAGCTTTCATGACCGGCAGTTTCTTAATGTTTGAATATTTTCTGATACTCGTTGTCGTGGCGAGTGTTGTTCAACTTGAGAGATTTATGTTTTGGTGTCTAGGTTGTGTTATCTGGTGTATTCTTGATATTATTCGCCCGGCGCATTTTTGCTGGATGTTTCAGTACGCTGGAGTAGGTGGTTTGTTGTGACGTGAACTGTTATTGAGCTACCTCAGCGAATGATCGGAAAACTTTAGCGTCTCGTGGTGGTGCTCGGCGCGTTAGGTGTCTTCCATTTACCATGTTGGAGTGGAAGACTAGCAGACTCGGCTTGCTTCCGCGGAAGCAGCTCGTGTGCCCCCTCCCCCCCCCCCCAAAAAAATCGTTACTGGATGAATTCCACCACAATTTGTGCATTTTATATTGTGCTTGTTGATGCATTCCTGGTCCCTCTGCTGTATTTCTTTAGATGGCCGTATCTTTGGCATTTGAAGCACTGCACGGGAGATCCGGTATATTCCTCGTGACTTGTGAAGCCAAGGAATATGTGCTGAGGCATGGGCCGTTCTACGTGAAAGATGAGAACAACACTTTCAAATGGTTTCTCTTTAATGTTCCCATCCTCCTTCTGGTGATATGCAATTTTGCCGCTGAACGGATGTTACGCCATTGTCAAGTAGGTACTCCAGCAGTGCAGAGTTGTACTATTCAAAAGTGACGCCCTTGATCTTTCCCAGATTCCTCGAATACGTCTGGGTCATGTGTCCGGTGACTTTATCCTGCCTAGAAAGTGGACATCCAGTAGCTTCTTCGCCGAGCAGAGCGATGGCACATTCACTGAAAGGCTACCGTCCTTGTTGATTTTGTGACAAATGATATTCTTCTGCGCAGTCGCAATATTGCTGGCAATAGAGTTGGGGTTGACTTGCCGAAATGGTCTGACTCCTGTTGGCTTAAAGCTCACGGGGATGCCAGATGGTGTATTCTTTCGATAGGTCATAGGCATAATGGGAGTCAGGCGGTTCTTGTAGCTACGTAAGTTGTGTGACACAATTTGTAATGTAATTTACAACAAATCAAGCACCGTATAATCTAGATCTTAACATAGCGAAGGCTGAATTTCTCGTTTGAAAATTTTTTAAATGCGACTAGCCGTTTCCGAACATTAACAGCGCGTTTCTACAAATCATCACTGCACAAGATTGTGTGGTATTGTTTTTTGTCTTACTTGTGAACTAAATATTTCAGTTTGATTAAAATGTTTGAAGCGCGCCATGATCGGTTTGTTATCTCGAGTTCGAATTATGCCTAAGCTGTGATTGCAGTTTATGGCCTCTGCTTTAAACTTAATTCCAAGCATTCTAGAAGCTAGTGTATTATTTTCATCTCAACTTCGCCCCCGGTTTGTCTTTCAGAGTCAGTATATGACCAAATAAAACTGGATCATTACTCCGCGAGCGAGTCCAGAGATCATCTTGAGTCTGTCGCAGTTGATCGATTGCGGTGGCGTTGGCGTAAGTGACACATCAGCAAGCTATGAATGTCGCTTTTTTATTTCATGCAATGCCGGCAGTTCTTGTTCAATTTTTGATAGTTTAGCATTCATGCCACTCAAGGCGTCCTCATTTTCTTTTCATTTCAATTGCACCACCTGTACCGCTTTCCGCATGTTATCTTGACCTTCTTCTAGCTTCGTGAAGAAGTTCTGCATTTTAACGCCTAGTTCGGCAACTATTTTGTGTCCTGAGTTTGGCTGAACATCACCCGTCATTAGCAGGACCACAGAAATCACACAGTACATACTTTTCGCCGACTGAACAAGCATGATAAATATGACACCTCAATCAAACAATCATTTTCAGAGCGAGGACGTTTCTTATGATTCGGGTAACTAGCCTAATGAAAAAATTGGCGTGAGACGTGCATCCTGGCGGTGTCAACCCCTCCCCCTCCCTCCCTCCCTGTCAGGGACCACGGTCGTCTTTTTGTAGAAAGCCAGTGGACGACGCTGTACCAGGTTGCCAGACGTTTCACTCGAAACTTGAATGGTGCAAGATGCTCTGCGTGCGCCGGATAAACCGGCGCACACAGAGTAAATACATTGGCGTCAGCGTCGTTGAAAACTGACGAACGTCTTCCACCAGAATGTCGAGCGTTGTTGACATCTCCACAGCCAGGATAACCTGATGAAGAAAATGGCGTGAGGAATATGCATCCTGACTCTGTCCCATCCACGCTTTCTCACAATAACAAGAATCTTAATTGGGAGCAATGCACGATTACGCATGCACGCATGCACCCAATCAGGTTAGAGGTTCTTGGCAGATTTTCAATTGAGGCAATGCGTCACGCAAGTTCGTCTGCTTCTTAAGCAGGTGTTACGGGGACGTCAGAACGCCTAGCTCTGATTGGTTCCGACTGGAAGAATAACGGCTAGACCTCAACGCAGCTAGCGTTGAGTTCGACCCACTATTCTGCTACCCACTATCAGAGCCAATCAGAGCCCGGCGTTACTGACATCAGTGCAACCCCTGCTCAAGAAACAGACAAACTTGCGCTCCGCATATGCACCGACAGCTTAAGAAACGCCGGGCATGGCTTATTATGTACACGCCCCTCGCTTTCTGATTGGTGCTTCGGCTTTCTTACTGGCGAATGCTGCGTCTCATTGACTGACGAGCGATGATGAGATGCTCGGGACTTTCCACTGCCTGTGTTTATTATGGTGTCAATCACTATAGTTATCATGTAGTTCTAAGCGTGCCCTGCGAACAACGACTAACAATATGACGTACCGTTACCAGTAAAACATTTTCTTTCTTCTTTTTCTTTTCACGGAAAATACTTAGTGAACCGCGTATTTGATGACTTCAAGTCCTTCAAGTTTCAAGCTCCACCCGTCACTGCTCCTTCGGAACGAAACAAAGGAAACGGCAGCCCGAACTCACCGTTTCAACAACCAGAAACACACTATAAGAAAAACAACAAAAAAGATCAAAGCAGTACTGCCTCGTTAGGCGACACACAACCCCCACAACAAACGTTCCCCGCGAGTCAAAGCTCAATCCCCAAGTGGGTTACCAAGCAAACTTGCTGCCACACTCCCTCCCTTATTAAACCTGCACCCTCCCACGTACCCACACACGCGCAGCAAACATTTTGCGTAAGAGGTTTAGCATAAAACAAAACAGCCAGCCACCCACCCCCAAACCGTCCCTCCCTCCAACCGTGCCACTGCACCATTTTCTTAAACCTCTCCACCCTCCCTCCACCCGCTGCTCAAATGGGTGAGCAGACATGTCTGTAACGTTAATCCCTACTAATCCCTACGGCACCGCGACTCTTTGGCCCAATCTGCACGGTCCCCACCAGTGTCGCGCAGCTTAAATCCGCGCACAATCCAGCAAACGTCGGGTTTCAGCAACAGCTGCCCTTTAATCTTTCTATGGACCGCGGCGGTCGCTGCGAGCCACCCCAACCAATCCGGCGCTGTGAAGGCATCACGTGACAACGCAACCCACGGAACGCTGCGCCCCTTCCGAAGGTATCGTGACGCTCGCGCGGCATTAGAGTGACTCCGATCTAATACATAATACAAAAGATTGTATGGTGGTCGTGTCACTTTGGTCATACAAAAACTCCTGCAGACAAGTTTGAAACTGTGTTTCTTACGTATGAAGGAAACATGCTTCGAACATGCGTGACGGGTGTCTGTAGACAATTCTTCCATCGCGTCTGCAGCAATCACCGTGTCTTTTGCACGATGTGCGAGCAGTACGATGTCGGCTTTGGGGACCAGCCGTGGTCCATCGTAAGGTGAAACCGAGTCCGGCCTTTTATGGCGAAGAGGACGACGACGACGACAACGCAGAGTCGTGTTTGCTGTCGTCGGGTTGCACGTTTCTGCCGCGAGGCGTCCTCATTAGGTGGTGCTTCTAGGGTTACCAGCGTTGTTATGCTACGCTGACGGGAGCAGAAAAAAAAAACTGTGTTGCCTTGCTGGCCATACAAGAGGGTGCGC
Source organism: Ixodes ricinus (assembly GCA_037355805.1). Classification (NCBI taxonomy): domain Eukaryota; kingdom Metazoa; phylum Arthropoda; class Arachnida; order Ixodida; family Ixodidae; genus Ixodes; species Ixodes ricinus. Next base: position 112,128 of record JAZHYW010025117.1, on the reverse strand, counting down.
GGACGTAAAAAAAAAAGAAGAAAAGTTAACCTTTGTATTTTTTCGTATACCCGTAGCGTTGGTCGCGTGGACGTGCGGCATCGGATAACTACGCTGCGAGAGCGGCCGGACGTCCCACGTCCTGTTCCCTAACGACGCAGAGCGGGCAGAGAGTCGTGTTCGCGGGGAGCCGCCTCCCCCCAACGCGGTCGCAATGAGAGATGGGAGGTTGTGTATGGTATACTCTACGCTATAGGGCCCTTGAATAAGCTGTGTTTCAGTGTAACGACCCTTTACGCCATCATGGTGCTCGAAGCCGCGGTCACGCTGCCAATACATCATACAAAAGACAGTCTCGCAAAAACGGTCTGCATACAGACAAGTTCGAAGCGTGTATGAAGCAAACTGGCTTCGAACATCCTTGTGGCGTGTCCGTAGACACTTCTGTCATCATGGCTGGAGTGAACGCCGCGTGTTTTCTATGATATACAGGGGTGCGGCCGTAAGAACCACAAGATTTGGCATGCTTCGCAAAATTCGAATTCTAAAAGTATATATAGCTGAAACTTGAACCCGCGAACGTTGTTTGCAAAAAAATTGATGTCTCGTTTTTTTTTTTTTTTTGACAGCTTAGCACAGGGATGGTGAAATAAAAGAAAAGAAAATAGAGCAGAAAAAGACGATCGTGCGTTATCATGTCTTATACCGGCCTGCTCTTCGTCTGCGTACTGGTTTGCATGCTTTCTCCCAGTTGGCGTGGTGAACGCCAAAACCCTGAGGACACCGTAGGAGAGGCTGGCGACGAACATGGATAACCGCGATATTAAGCCGCCACAACCACGATAAATAATTCTTCTGACAAAATGTGTGAACAAGAAAGCTTCGCGTTTAAAAAAAGAAAAACAACTTTTATGTTTCATACAAAAGATATTTCTAAAACAGACGAATGTTTCTTTCGTTCTGTCGTCTGGTCTCCGTTCGCACATTCCTGCTGGGTGCGGAACGCGCGTTGGGAGAAGATGACGAATAACAGACCGCAAAATGAAACAAGCATTCGTCTGTTTAGAGTAATTGTTTCATGAAACAATAAATTTCGCTTGTTTCTAAATGCGAACTAAAACGGCATCGTCGTTTATATCAATCATAACACTTGAGACGGTCGTGCAAAAAATTAAGAAACTTTGAAATTCTTTTTTTTTAAGTTTCTTAATTTTATTGCACAGCAGTGTGAGGTGTTACATTATGATTTATTATCACCGGCACGCGTGCACGCTCATTGTTATTTCGTTGATCGTTCATATATTTTGTTAAAACCATTATTTATCTCGGCTATCCTGCTCGTCGCCAGCCTCTTCTACGGCGTCCTCGGCGTTTCTACGTTCCGCACGCCACCTAAGAGCGAGCTTGCAAACCAGTATGCAGAAAAACATCAAGCCAGTATAGGAACATAAATATGCAGGGTCGCAGGTTTAGCTATTTTTTTAATTACTTCACCGGCTCTAATGTGAGCTCTCAAGAATGTAGACGTAGCATTTTTGCGAAACGACGTTCGCGTGACTAGATTGTTCTATATGTAAGTTTGGAATACTTAGTTTGGAAGGCGTGCCAAATGTGCTGGTCCTTACGGCCGCACCCTGTATGAGCAGTGTGTCTGAGTTATTGTTGCCAATTATTTAATGCTTTAAAGATTTTTTTGTTTTGCTTTTTGTTCTTTAGGAATGTTAAGACAGTTCCGCGGCAGAGCAAAACAATATCTACTGGACATCTCGATCCCGTATACTTGAAGCTCAGGAAGGAGCGTTCTTCAATCTTCATTATCGTGTACATCTCCCACTCTGCGCTGTGCACCAAATTGTCGGTGCCCAATGAAAGAATCAAGGTAAGGAGTGCCGACACTCCATGCGTTGCTCATATCTTTAGTGGTTCTTCTCTAGCAGCCAGTTTACAAAAACTGCGCTCTGCGGAAGTTTGTTATTTTTCCCCCTCAAGTTTGGTTTCTTTTTCACAGTTTTATGACAAATAATTCTACGAAGCAAAGCTTATAAACATCAAGCTTCGATATAAAAAAAATATTCTTTTGATTTTTATTATAGTCAACACGGGTATTGACATGTCGGAGCAATTAGGTTTATTTAAATGTTATTGTTAGTTATGTCTGTTTTATACAACCAATGCTAAATGTAGACTTGTATAACATGCATTTTCTAGTCCGACCGTGTTTCAACTGGCAGTCACTTCCGCTCACGGATGGGCGAAATACCTGCAACAAGGTAGGGAAATATGCAAAGTACCTCGACAAAAATTTATTTATTACATATACATTTCTCACTTTCGAAATAAGTATTTAAATGAAACATAGAATTATAACTAGAGGTATTGGATTACCTTGAAATTCTTTTACAACTACATTTTATTCCGTAATGTGATATTTTAGACTTCAATTAGACTCTGGATAAAAAGACAGTACCCATAAAAAGTGTGAAGTCTATACGTACCAAAAATAGAGCGCTTCAAAAGAAAGTTGCAGCTTTAAAAATGAAAGTTAATTGGCAATATAATAGGCGGGTACAACATAAAATACACATGTATTGAGTGCTAATGTAATTTCAAAGTTTTAGTCGAAGCAAAATTAAAAGTATTTGCAAACAACATGTCGTTGATAGCAAAGTATTTAAAAAATAAAAGCACTCAACAAAGAAGTCCATAATTCCACCCATCCCGTGCATTCCTTCTTCTCTTCTTCCTACTTTTTCTTCGGCGTTTATATGGCGCGAAAAGCTGACCAAGTTTTACGCTTTTTGCTAACACTTTCACTGCAAAGAAGAGCTGCCTAAATTCTATTTGATGGCGAAGAACATTGCTCAGAATTGTTTTTGAGCGGTATCATTGATATACAAGTATACTTCTCTAAAATACTCAACTTCTTTGTATCAGAAATACAATCGACATTGTCCTAATATGCAATTAAATACAATATACAAACCTCTAAATGTATTTTTAAATGCGCCTTTCAAATACTTGTACTTGAAGTATACGTATCTCCGTCACCCATCCCTGCAAAGTTCCGCACATGCAGCTACACGGAGCGCAAGTTTGTGCGCTTCTTGCACAGGGTTGCAATGATGTCAGAACGCCGAGCCCATACTGGTTGATTGAAAAACAAAATAGTGGGTAGACTTCTAGGCATCCAGCATTGAGGTCTACCCACTATTCTTTCAATCAGAGCCAATCAGAGCTCGGCGTCGTTGTGACGTCATTGCAACTCCTGGGCAAGAAGCAGACGACTTGCTTTCCGCGTAGTAAGTGATAGCTTGTAAAAGTGAAGGTGTAACCAATTATACGTTCACGCTTTCTTTTTTCCTTTGTGATTTCTTTTTTTTGGTGTCCTTACTGGGTAATGCTTCCATCTAATTGGCCACGGAGCGATAATGAGATACTTGATAATCATCATGCCTTGCTTAGCGCGTTCCACGCGCCTCAGTTCCATCCGGCAACGAAAATTAACACAGCGCCGCTGGTGCTGTCCAAGAGCACTCGATGCACATATTCCGAACCCTTAAAGCCGCAGTCGCCCTGCAAGTACATCATGAAAAAGACGCGGTTCTAACTGCAAACATGATGACAAAATTAGTTGCGCACACATGTCAAGCATGTTCCGATCATCTTTGCTTCATACATGAGTATGCTTCGGACATCTCTGTAGACTGTGAACAATGATACACGGTTGTCAAATAAACACTCATCAGACAGCTGGTGCAGACTGTGTTTTGTGTGATGAATTAGCACGCATGGGCTAATTAAAACACCTGACTGGGGTCTCTCTGCCAAGCCCCCAAAACAAATTTTCAAAATATTTGAGAAGGAGAACATTACGGTCGGCAAGGCTCGCTTCGGCCAGCCTTGAATACAGCCCGAAAAAGGCCCGTGGCCCTCGAGCTGGCCCGTACATATACAGACCTCTAGCGCGAGTTACCCAAGAATAGCAACAACCCGCGCTTACTATTACAGTCCAAAGGAATCGAATGACATTTCTGAATTTGAACTACATGCTGATACATCCGGGTCGGATTCCAAAATCCGCGAGGGAGGAGAAAGCCGCTTTGTGGCACTCACATTAAATTAATAAGGGGAGGATGGAGTCTGATTTTGAAGCGTCCCGCCGGAGACGGTCTGTCGTTCAAAATGGCCACTGAGTGAACTTGCCTGAGCTCGAACTGACGAGCGGAATGAAATATCTGTCGATCAATCATTAGTGTCGCTGTCCACCAGCAGTGGAAACGCCCCACGCATGCAGATCAAATCCATTATCCAAACCACGAACTTTATGTAAAAAAACACATAGGGAAGGGTTTGCGTTCGCCACCTTCCCATACATTTAGGCCGCCCCGGAACGACTGGGCACGCACAGTTATAGCCAACGGTGGAGCTCAGATTGCCGGTAGGACATTAATAAACACACAGAGGGAGCAAACTATCATTCGCACGGTCGTTGCTCAGCTTGTTTTTAATTTAGGATAAGTTTAAGATAAGTTTATTTGATTACAGAAAAACTCTCATACCTGCCGCTTAAGCGTAGGTACGCTTGTATGCGGGTCATGGCAGTACAGTCATTTTCATAATGTAGACACAAATGATGGATAAATATACGTAAAACATGAAAGAAACATTCAAAATAACACAGTAAAGAACGAAATTCACGCCCAAGTAGAAAATTCACTTGTTAAGTAACACCCAATTCGACAATAGCACTCATCCAATGGTTACAAAAGAAACATTGCGAATTTAGACACATAGTGACAAGAATCCACACGTATATAACAAGAGAAACTCGATAGAAAACACTAAACTCTTACGCAATACATCATTGTTCAGCATTTCATTTAAACAAAAACACCACACTTTTATTTTTTTTATACAACTGCCTGTTAGATGGCAGGCTTAGAATGTCTTTAGGCAAGCTATTAAATATTTAGTATTTAAATATTTAATATTTAGTGCAGGAGAAATCGGCGGGGGCATGCTGTGTACAAAGGTGAACAATCAGTTTCGGCAAAATGAACACGCCTAACCTTGCGTTTGTTTCCTTCTTCGGATTTTTTTTTGTCGTTATCTTTCTCGTTCTTCCTCCCGGAATCGCAGATGTGAGAGCTTATCATTTGCCACGCTCAAGTCGTTCCTCGCAAGTTCAGAGTACAGATCTGTACTTTTTGAACTGTGCGAGGTAGCAGCAAGGCACGCACCGCACTCACTGCCCGTCACCAACCCAGGTAAACAATCAACCGGCCGGACAGGCTTGTTCCGCCACGCACAGTGCCGCTCTGCTGTCGACTTCCGCAGAAATTTGCCGATAGTGATTGATTAGGTGGTCGCGGCGCGGTCCGAAGCGTTCGACGGCGCTGGCGCTGCCACAAATCTGCGAGCGAAAGATGACCAACTGAGCCAGATATGTTAGATGAAGATGCGCGCTCCAAAAGGAGCTACCTTGGCACGCTCGAAATCTGCGAGCGGAATTCACCGTTAGTTACTAGAAAACAAAAGTAATTAAAGAAATCCTTCGAAAGTAAGAGCTTCTGTGTTTATACTGCTTGTTGCAACACACGCAGCGTCTAAAGCTGAAAGCAATTGCAGCTAAACTTTTGTCGCTTGTGGGGTACTTTCCTTTTATTTGTTTTCGTCCCCTTTTTGGTTAGAATAAATTTACCTTTGATTTAGTAACTTCCCTAATCGTTATCTTGATGAAAACAGCAATCGATTTGTGACCAAAATATATAAATTTTATGTATATTGCCTTTTATAATGAAAGCAAAATGTACAGGTCTGACTGCTCTGAGATATAAAAGTGACGATACAATAACAAAATGGTAATTCTGTAAAACTAACCTCATGAATAGAAATGCGTTCGGTATAAGTCATTTCGCAGTATAGAGTCAACCAATACACGAGCGCTCTTTGGCACGTGGCAGTCCGGAGATCCCGAGCACACTCGCCCTTCGGAAAGTGCGGTCAAGTCCACCACTGTAGACGTTGCGCCAGAACGCACGCAACGTCATAACTTCGTGTGCGGGCCCGCAGGTGAAAAAGCGACCAGCGTCCCGAAACATCGGCTTTAGACGCTTGGCGGTTATCCACGATCAGAACTGCGCGTAAGCTGTTTGTAAACGATTCTAATCAATCTTGAATTACATAACAACCGCACGATCGCCAGATTAAAGAGAAAGTAATGCGCGTGCGCAAAAACCAGCTTTACGAGAGGGGGAGAATAGGCGCGCGTGCTCCATGACCAGCCATTACTGACCTTCAATCAGTCATAAGTTAAATTTCCTTTTTTGTTTTCTTTTCTACATGAATTCTTCACTTCTTCTGTAACTGTAAGGTCACACAAAAGGCAACTTGCCTTTCTATAGTCACTCAGACCTTAGAGAGTAACTCTGATCAATATTTTAAAATTTGCCATTAGAACTGTTTTCTGCTCAGTCAGTGTCACTGAATTATAATGTGCTTTTTTCCCCCGCAATATTGTGTGTCAGTTTTGTAAATATCAAGGCTCAAAGTTAGGTTTCAGGCGTCTACGATGAAACCGAAGCTATTTGAGAGGGTTGGCAACACTTGTCATCCGATGTCACGTCAGTATTGCGGAGCGTTCGGTGCCGATCACTGGGTGCAGGCGCAAAGCATGCAACGTGAATGCATCGCTTTATTTGTGGGCAAGTTTATGTCGCAATGAAGTCAAAACTATGAGATCCCGTGTGCTCACACAACTTGTGCACCGATGAATGATGTGCGAGCGCACTCTTTACTACTTCTAAAATGCCACAGAATGTTGACCCCGAGTACACTGTAACCCTGAGTCAGGGCAGTGCTGATTGCTGAGCATACTAAGCGTCTTCGGTCTCATCACTTATGAAACCTAACCTTCATAATACCTACAAAATTATTAATAGCAAAATAAGTCGGATGACAGTGACCGGTTGTCATTTTCCTCTCTCTGAAGAGTCACAATTCGATCACTTTTTATTACTAAAAACGTAAACATTATAGTGAGCCGACTTTGATTTTCACAGACCTTATGTTTTGGAACAACCTCTACTAGTATCAAGCTACTACCTCTTCTTCATTCCTTAAAAGCCTAATACATGTCACTAGCTAACGCTACTATGTAGTTTGAGATATATACGAGTAATCATGATGATAACAAAACAATTTATTTCGAAAAGGAGGGCTCGATGGCCTAATTGGAAGGCGAGAAGGCAGGGGTATCAAGTAATTATATTTTTTGCATCTGCTTCCGATCGGTATCGTATTAAATTTGTATTATTTCTTGACAGGAACCTTTAAACGCTTTCTTGGCTCTCACTTCTTCTTTCAACCTTGTACATACAATATTTTGTGCGAACATTAAACTTCAAACGGTACTCCCTTTGGGGACTCCCAGTGCAAGATGACGTGATCCACTTCCGGAAACTTGAGTTTGGAGGCTGCGCGCGCGCGCAGCCCGGAAGAAAAAGCTTTTTCGAAGACTGTGACTTTGCTCTTGTGGATATCGTTGTGCACCAAGCCAAGATAAAATTGAGAGTCATTCTTCTTTCACTACTTGCTCGTAACGACCAATCCATCGCGTTGCTGCCGACCGTAGAATCAATAAAAATAACGCTCTGTAATTCACGAACCTGTCACTAACTCGGAGCAAAGTTCCTGGATTTCGGGAAAGTATAGCGCCAATTTGCCCTCTGCGTGCTGGCAAGACACGAACGGATTCTAACATGCAGACGACCAAAACCTCCCAAGGCGATTGGCCGATCGGTTTTCAGTACATCGCAATCGCTATTTCGGTCCTTTCAAATCTTCGAAGCTTCGCAGAGGCCATTATGATTCCTGTCACGCCAAGATCAACATTGAGCGTCATCCTACGAAACGCATTCATCGCCAACATAAGCGTCAATGCAACTCTGTATGCAAACAAACGCGGCGAAATGTACGAATAAACAAAATCATCAACTTGTCATTCATGTTTATCTCCACAGATCTCTTGCAGTTGTATTGTTCTTTGCGTATTTCAAGACAGGAGAAGTATTTTTCAATGCTGCCAAGCACCGACGGAGCATGAGGTGGCGGTGTGAAAATGTGCTGCACTTGTTACGCCGGTCTGCGGATGACAAAATCTAGGTATACAAGAAGTTTCGTTATAAAACAACCTGTCACCGGCAATTTGGACCAACTCACCGATAATAAATAGGTCAAGAAGAAACTGCTCATTCCTATGTTCCGAGATTGCGATCATATGACGTGCAATTTGCTCTACTTTCTTCAGATTCTCGTCGTAAATACTCGTAATTGTTTTAACGCAGGTCGACCCTTCCACGCATTAATAATCTTCCAGAAAGAAAATGACAAAATGAACGCGCAGGTACTGATATTTTGGTGCGTAAAGAAACATGAACTCCAAAGTAGCAATGTTGCGAGCTTTTGTCGAACCTGAGGTTTGACACCAATCCTCGAGGTTCGACGAGATCGGCGAACTTTCAACCTTTTAGCAGAACTCAACGAAAGACTACTTCTGGACAGTGTTTCCCAACTTGTACAAAACAATCCTGTTGATTTGGGGATCAACCATTTAGACTCTGCATTCTTTAATACTGCACACGTCATGAAAGCAAACACATAAACTTTATATAAAAAACAGCACACAAGCGATGAAAAAACAAACACAGAGCGCCCTTAAGCTATTCTCTCTCTTCCTCAGTGCTTGTGCGCTGTTTTTAATATAATGCCAACATACCAACTAGCTCCACTCTACACTTTACTGCAAACACATAGACATTTTATCGATTAGTTAGTTTACTAAATCTGAGAAAAACACCACATAAATATTGCACCCTTTCTCCACTGGGACGTGTCTGTTGATTGTCAATTTCCGCGCATGCGCCAAATAGTTCAACTTCAGTGGAACGTTTCTCAAGCTTTGCGCAAAAGGTTCGCAAAAGACGAAACTGGTCAAACGGGAACCTCTGCTACAAGTTCCCCTCTGCTATACTCAAGACAACTTGGTTCCTTTTACCCACGGAGCCCAGGCTTGCCGATCCGCCGCAGCTTTATGAGACACAACGAAGCCCGTTGTTCTCAGATTTGAATTTATAATTCAAATTCTGTCAGGGAAAAACAAAATCGGCCGGTCTGTAGTTTGGCTTGACAAAGACAAAGTACTCGCTCAGAGAGGAGGCGTTTAACAATCTCCGCCAGGGGACGACAGTTGTCTTCGTCGTGGTGGTTCGAGACAGGTAAAAAGCATTAACGTCCGTCACGCCATCTGACGCCCATTTATCAAGGCGCTCTGTGTGGGCAAAGTATAGATGACGAGAGATGTTTATCGGGCCGAGCCGAGGTTTCGTACACACAAAGAAAACATGGTTGGTGGTCCTTTCTATTGGCAAGTCGAGCCAGCGTCTACAAATACGAAACTGACGAAGAAAGCAAATTGAGGCTGGGTGTTTTACAGTCACGCAAACAAATAAACAAACAAAAACAAACGTGTTTTCAGCTGCTCGTCGTTTTGGTTTTTAGTTGTTTTCTTTCTCTCGCGGTGCATTCTGTTAAATACGAATGTTGCCGCCGAAATTGGACTCGGAGAAGTTCGTTTCACCCCGCGCGGAGACGCGGGAATCAAAACTTGCGCGCTCTGGCGGATGATTAATTCTTGGAGCAATTACACAAAGGGCCACTTTATCTTGCGCACGTCGGGCTGACGAGACTGCTTCATGAATAACTCGAGACTATGAGAGCGCTTGTACGTAGTACGTAAACACGGAGATTAAAACAAGAATCAAAACGGCAAATAATGGGGAGAAGAAGGAAAGGGAGGGGGAGGAGGGCTAACTTGGGATTAACAGACGGTCCTCGTCATTCCTACGTCAGGCCAACTGGCTCCAGATGATTACACGAGAGCTTCCGCTTGCTGTGATGTAATTACATCTGGGAAGCGACGATTTTTTGGGGGATACTCGCGCATAAATGTGAAACAAAGTTGAATCTTGCGGAGTAGTTGAATACAATTACACGAGAGGAAGTCCCAAAGCGCAGCTCGCGGAGGGAACTGAACCTGTCACGCCTTCTGGTTCGCGATTGGTTAAATTCAGAGCTTCTATTGGTTATATAACAGAGCATATCTTATCGGCTGCAGAGCAATTTTAAGATGCACTGTACTCGCCAAGACCTGCGTTTTTCAAGCGCTCTGCATCTATGACCAATGATAGTTATACTCGTTTTCACTTTAAAAGGGGCACTGAAGTCGATTCTGAGATCGTTCTTTTGTGGTGACAACTCAATCTAAACGCTCTAAGTATCCCAACAAACCCGAAATCGCAAACGTGCGTAGCTTATTTCCTCGTTAAAAGCGTGTTCAAAGATCGCGACACGCCCTTTTTGGGAAGAATTTTCTTCCGAGTGAACTGGTCGACGAAGGGCGCTTGTCGGCGAGTTGCAAGCGATGGCTTCGCCCGCGGAGAAAAAGAAGAGACTTTCCCGAATGTGTACCTATCAGACTCTCTTCGGAACGAGCTAGTATAATAAAATCATTCGAAATCTGCGCGTAACGTAAAGCTTTCATTGGTCCTCACACAGTAGTCCGCGAGAAAAAAGAGTCCACATGTTTTTTTATTGCCCTGATATGAATGTGTGGTTTTGTAATATCGGACTTGGTATATGTGGGAACTAACACATTTAATAAAAAATATAAGATCAAAAACGGCTTTTTTTTAAATATGACTTCCGTGCCCCTTTAAGGACCGTAGTGGAAAAAGTCCGGCTTCTAACGAAGCAAGATGTTCACTCATTTTCAAATGGCAAAATCACCGCCTCTCCCTTCGACTACCACATCTTGTAAGAACCACTTCGCGCGGAACATAAACAACCCGCAAGTTTTTTTTTTTTTTCTTGAAGTGACAACGAGTATTTTGACATAGCACTACGGCCGGACCTGTCCGATAAGAGGCTTGAAGCTCTTGTGGGGGCGAACAAGCAGCAACACAAACACACACACTCAAAAAAGACATTTACTGACTTGATACGGCACCACGCGTTGCCCTCACTGAAGCCCGAAGTATCGACACTGCACTCTGAGAAGTCTGGTGTTTCCAGTTTCTTGGAAAGGACTTGGGAGAGAAGAGACTTAAATTATCATGATTTAACTAAAAAAAAAAAAGAAAACAGAAAAGTACCTCCGCTGTGACACCGAGCAAGACCTAACCCCGTGAGACGTCATTCTTGGTGTCACAATGCAGACTGCACTTCTACGTCTAAAACGTATTCTCAGCATCGTCATTCGCTGAGCCCTCCTCCCAGATTGCAGCGATTGGCTCTTTCACGTGCTTTGCAGGAAAGAAAACGCTCCAGGTTTCTTAGAGTGTGCCTTAATTGACAGGATCACCGCTCGGGTGCCCGCTCCACTGTCGGCAGGCTCATGGGAATGGGGAAAGTCAAAATGCTTATGTAGCGAGTAGAAAATAGAAAATAGAAGCGTCCAGTTGGCCGGTAACAGTTTCGCCACGGAAGGGGCGAACACGTCCGAGTATTTTACTGGTTCTCACTGGTGTACCAGCGTCATCAAGTGATCGAACCTTTTTTGGTGAGTTTCTGCAATTCTCCGTGGCGCCATGGCTAGAAAGCTCATTTTCCAATGGTTCATATCCATCCAAATAATATCGTTCCTACAGAAAAAAAATTGATTAGCCGCACGCGTGGAGGGTTTCCATCATTTGATGAAAGCGTAGAGAATCTCTATACCGACCTTTCATCAAGACCGAACACACTCAGAGTTCTCTCTTTTCGGGTCCATCGCGACACCTCTCTGGCTCTTACTAAGACACGCGTCGAAACTCTTAGGGGTCCTCTAAATCATTAATGGGACACGAAACTGTTTTTCCCCCGAGGACTCGACACGTGGAGAGGCATAGGGAGAGACTCGCCCACTCGCGTCCCGAGTGACGAGAAATCAGACGCTATCCAATTAAGCTAAGTACACAAGGGGACGCGTTTAGCAAACAGGCTCTCTTAACGAGCGCATACGCTTTGCGAAGCCGCATCACCTTTTTCAATCCCTCGCGCGCAGCACTCGTACTTCCTTGAAGCCTCTAAGCTGAAGGTGTGGTGGAAGCAACGCGCTTCCCGGACCAATCCATTTCCTTTCGTCACCCGACCCCCGCTTCTCTCCGCGTGGGTAGAAAGCTGAAGCGTGATCACGTGGCGAAAGGTAGGTGTTAAGACTCGTCCAACTAGCGACGTAGCTTCCTCCGCAGTACCAGCTTGGAAGCTGAAGGAGCCCATGCATACACCTTTACCCTAAGCTGACAGCGCGGTGGAAACCACGTGCCCGTCGGAACAGTCGTACGCCTATCCTTCAACACGTGATCACGCTGTTGCCAGCATACCCATGCGCACAGGGCGGCGCTCAGGTGATGAAAGGGAGGACTCCGATTGGTCCGGCCAGCATGTAGCTTCCACAGCACTGTCAGCTGAAAGGATGAACGGATTACGTACAGCTCAGGGAGGTGCGTACAAGACCCGGTGGTACCCCGCCCAAGTGAAGTCAACTGCTGTTCTCGCCGATTCGATTTGGAGAGGTTGGTAATTAGAGGGCATCGCTTCGCGAAGTGCGTCGTCGTCGCCCGCAAGGTCCCCGCAGAGCTGTATTGAGCGGTCGTCGTCGCCTTTCTGATTCCCCAGGACACGGCGCGTTTTCAAGACGTTTGCTCTCTGGGGGCATCCTTTGTAAATTTTCCTGCGATGCTCGAGTGGGCATACGAGATGAGAGCGGAAAATGTTTACACCACGCGTACCGTGGAAAGGGTTTGCACTCTTAAGAAAATTTGGAGCGTCTTTGCTAGCAAAACACTTGGGAAAAGACAATCTCTGCAGCCTACGGACGAAACTCGGCGAACGACGAGACTGAAGATATGTTTAGCGCTTAAAAAACAAGCAGCCTGCGCTATGGCACTGAGCGCGATGATACGCCATGCTCACCGCTGAATTCACAAACCTCACTCGAATTGAGGCACCCCTCCACTTCGTCAAGGAAGGCGCGAAGGCCGACGCTGGCCAATCGCGAGGACAGATAAGCAGCGTAGGTTGCCTATCCGTCTTAGCGATCGGCCAGCGACGGCCCTCGAGCCTTCTTTTAGGAAGTGGAGGGGCGCCTCAATTCGAGTGAGGTTTGTGAATTCGGCGGTTAGTGTCACTACGGTGCTTGAAGCACGTCTCCGACTCGTGCGTTTACCGTGTTCCAAAAAGTCGTCCATCGATTTCCGCCTGACAACGTCATATAAGTGTCATGTTGTCGCCGGCCGCGATCCTGGCGGCGTCACACCGGCGGTGGTGAATGTGGCGGACACCTGTTCTGCTGCTGGTCCCTCTTCAGTTTGGCAGGACACTGAAGCTTCGGCAGTCAGTAGTTGAGACGCTGCCACGACAACGACACTCGCGATTGCTCGTTTTTTTTTTCGGGACTTGCCGAGGTTTTTAGATCCCAGCCAACCACCAGGGTCGTGACATCCATCAGCATGGCACTGGGGCTTCTGTGACGTCATTTGTTGCCACTTCGGAAGAACTTTTGATGCATGGGCGGTATAGGACGATAAACACACCAGTCGGAAACGTGTTCCAGGTGCCGTAATGTCACGGCGCAAACAGATTTTTTTTAAGGCGAGAGTTTTATATGTTTTATTACGAGAAAAGGTTTTGGCGTTGTGGCAGAAAGATGGTCACAACAATACGTCATCAAGCACGCGACGTTCAAACTCAAAGCGGACGCGCCTCTGGAATAGAACAGTAAGAAAAGCACAGCAACGCAGATGCTTCTTCCCGGAAGCCGTGGAGCCGGCGGAGGCGCCGCGCCTGCGCAGTGGGGGAACGTGATTTCACCGCCGGAGCGCCGTGTGCAAAGAAAGACGTGGCGCGCTGCTTTTGGAATGCGCAATGCTTTCGCATTCCTACACGTAAGCAAGTTTTAAGTGTCTTCAACGTGTTTTTTTTCTACGTCTTAACATATGTTTAGTTTCTGGATTGGCCGGAGCTCAACCCGTAGATTGCGGTGATTGGCTCTCCCAAGTGCTCGCAAAGTAAGCGCTAGAGACTTCTTAGGGTGTGATACCAAGGCCTTAGTAATGCATTTTCTTCGTCATCTAGAGGAGGCCAGTGCAGGGCACAGATTGGACGAACCAGTGCTGTGTCAGCGTTCGGTGGTGACTGGTGTTGAATGAGAGAACACCAGTCCTAGAAAAATGCTGACGCAGTCCTTGCGTCCACTCTGCATTCCTGCACGGGCAAGAGTTCAGGTGAAGTAAAAAGTTACGGAAGCTTTACACTTCTGTGTAATGCGGAATTAGAGCTCAGCTCTAGAGGTATTTTGATTTTGGGATATACCGTGGCAAGGCAATCTGGCAGAGAGAAATGTATATATGGGGTTTTGTTCTGTTTCTGTTTTCGTATAGGGTAGAAGAGAGAGTGAGGAGGAGGAGGGCACCATGGGAGCCCTGTGTGGGGCCGGCGACAGGCGTGAAGCCGCATTTCGTGAAAGCGTGGCCTCTGACGTCCGATAACGCAACGCGCGCAGTGTTGCGTCATATGGTACATCAGCAGATCTGCGCACACATTGAGTTTATCCGCTAAATTTAGCGGGGAAGTTGAATGGGTGATAGGTCGGTGATGTCTCATAACGCAACGCTAGATGCGGGAACGGGGCCCTCGAGGCTGAACTCCATGGAGCGAATTATGCGACGAATAACTGACGACCTTCGGCAGACGGCGGCACGCTCGATTTGCGCGCGACGTAGCAGCCACTGTGCTGATGCCACGCACATAACAAAAGCCGCCGTGCAAATTTTGTAAATTTTTCGCAGCATATTCGCTTCATGGAGTCCAGCCTCAAGTGCTGCGCTCTAAAACGTCTAGGAGGTGTTCGCTCAGTAGCCACGAGGAAACCCCTTTCGTTGCTGATAGGAATAAAGGGCGATTCACACACTCGCGTCGAGCCCGACCGCGAGTGCGAGGGTTGCTATGGCATCAGCTGCCTCGGCTCCAACGAAACAGAGTGAAAACCGGTTTTGTCGGAGCCGACGCAGCTGTTGCCATGGCAACCGTCGCAGTCGGTCGCACTCGACGCAGGTGTGTGAATCGCCCTTTATGCGTCACACGCGTCGTTGTACGCTGCAGACATTTCGCCTTCTCGGGGAGCCGTGTTCACGTGTTTCCTGAGCTAAGATGGCTGCCATGCTCCGTTTCACTGCAAGTTCGACCGCAGCCGATGCTACACGTTCCGATGAAGCCAATTGGGCGCCGCCAAAGTGCACCGTCACGGCACTCGTCCTCAAGTTCGTTTGCCATCGCCTACTGAACCATGCACGCGCAGTGAATGAATATATATATATATATATATATATATGTATATATATATATATATATTGGTGAATAAAGAGAGCGACTGAGAGATTGAGAGACTCAGGTTCGCTTAGAGCGTTACCTTTCTTTTTTACTTTTTGTTTTGTGAAGTAAGATATGTGTACATGCATGTGTTATATTCGCGTACACAAGTACGGTACCACCGAATACGTGAGGATCTTAGTCTGCTCCGGACGTCAGCGACAGGCTGACACATCGTGACACTCGATGATCTCATCTCAAACTACGATGTTTGGTCTCGCGACGAGATCTATAGTACGGTTCTACGAATCCTGGACAGCCACCACAAGCCATGCCGACCTGAGGAACGGCTGAAGCCTTCGTAGACAAGTCGCGGTCGTCATGGACGAAACGTTTAATTAAGGTTCCGATAGCAAAGTGTGCAAAAACGAACTCCGCGCACATTGTCCAAGGGGTCGAAGTGAGCAAAAATGTTAAGGAACGTCGTAAGATCGTTTCGATACTTACCTTAACGATACCCGATAACGATACAATGCATGCGCAAAGGCGCCGGCGGAGTATCGGTATCGTTATCGCGCGGTTACCAGAAACATCTAGGGATCCTCTCTACTTACGAGCGTCAAGAAGGCCAACCAGTCGATCATGGCCGAATTAAAATAAACCTTACGCATTCGGCGGTACCATCCCTGCGTATGCGAATGCAACAATGCCGGCAAGTACGGGATGTGTAACGGACTCCGGCTTTGACGCGTTTTGCCCCAAAGTTAACTGTTGCGGCTCACCACACATAGGAATAGTCCATTGCAGTGGGCTGTTCACATAACAATTAAATAATAATTGGAGCAATTACTTACACACACAATAGTCTTTGATGTGAACTATTCACATAATAATCAATAATTAAAGTATTCGCATACGAAGCGAGAGTTACGTCCTTTGTACGCGAATACAAGAGCATATAACAATAAATATGTGTTGTTTATCTAAAATACAGATTTGAAATCGAAGGGCCGTGCTTTTTTCCCTCTGACAACAAAATGTTTTAGGAGCTATATCGCGCAGCGTATATAAACTGTGCGCAAAATATTCATAGTTTTTTGTTTGTTTTTTACATAACAACGATTTATGTAAACAAAGTTTTGAGGCAGGCAACATAACGCACCCAATCATCAATAGTAATACGACAGTTTCGCACAGTATATGCCAGTGTTTATATAAAGTTGTGGCTTCAAAGTTTTCAAGACCTGGCACTTAGAAAGAAAAAAACGAGCTTGGGCTTTGAACCTTCCCTGCTTTCTATAAGCGGACATTCACCTCCATACGGAAGTTTGTAATGTAATTTCAGTGCGGAACAAATTTTGTATTGCCAACTTTTTGAACAAACTATATCCTAACCTTCTCGACGGCAGTAAGATCAGCGTCGACTCTGCTCCGCACACTTAATTAGCGAGAGCAGAATAATAGCGCACGCAAATCAAGAGTACAGACGTCTGTCACGAACCCAAATTCAACGAAAATCAGCTGAACCATACTAAACATGGGTCCTCTGCGCAGATCAACTTAAGTAGACGGGGCTATTCATTTCAACCACGGGTACACGGGGTCAGGACTCGACCAACGTTCCAGAGCACCACAACCCCTCGTCCCTTTCTCTCTATATATCTCTCTACTCTCTCCTAGCACAGCTCAACCTCCGAAAAACCGCGCGGATTTACCCCCAACCCGGCCCCGCTAGGCGCGCGTAACAACTTCTTTCAAGTTGCGTCCATCCATTAGGTGGGTCCGGCTCGGCCTTCTCCCGGCGCAGACCGGCGCCTTTCAAACGCAGGACGACCGCGGTCAGAACCCAGCTCCAACGCGAACCACATACGGACGGGCAGGGTGGGGGATGGCGAGCACTCTATTCAAACTTTTGGACCCAGCACGGTGCTGGCCGTCCGTTTAATTACAGGGATTGCGGTGGCAATTAGCACGGCATAATGGACGCCGCCGCGGCGCTCCACATCCCGTTTTCCCCAATGCTGAAAGCACGATGGAAGTTACGCGCCCCACTGCACCAATCAAACTCCTCGCTTTCATTCCCTGAGACCGCGCTCTCTGCGCGCGGGTATGAGCAGGAGTGGAATCACGTTGCAAAGCTAGCCGCACAACTGGTCCAACCAGCAGCGTAGCTTTCACAGCAATCTCAAGTTAGGGGCGAACAGAGTGCAGCGTATTGCGGTCTCCTCCTGCACGTCCGTTTTAGTCCCCATTGCACAATTATACCGACACGCCGGCGGCCGGGTTCCCACAACCCAACCTCGCAGATATGATGCCTCCGTCGTCCTCTGTTCGGAGAATTCTACGTTGTTCTAAAGAGCCTCGTTTTTGTCCGCTGTGTAATGAGCTGCGTCTTGGGTCAACCACCACCCGCGTGGTATTGTGTGGAATGGAATCAGCTCGCGGCCTTTTTGTGTCGAAGAACAGACTCCTAGACCTTACTTCAACATATATTCATAAACGCCAAAACCCCCACCAACAAAAAAAGGGCTCTGTGTCTACTTTTCCGCAGAGCACTCTTGTAGCCCATCACTGCGAATAATATAATAATCCCAGCGAGAGACAAAGCTTTGAATAGGATCCGAATCGGAAAAGGCGATCTGTGCGGGGTTAATGAGGAACGTCATGTTCATTGTCCTATAGTCACAGCACATAGAAATCAGCAGCGGTGTGTGCAGTAGTGCAGCCAGTGCCGAGAGCGTCCTGCGAAGGTCACGCCCTCGCATGTACAGAGAGTATTGATATATATTTAAAGCGATAGCTTTTAAGGAGCTTGTGTCGCAGAAAAGCCGGCGTCGGCGTCGGTATTGGCGTCGGTGGGACGGTAAAATCCTGCTTGGTTCATAAGCAATTCATTTGCTTTAAAGAATAAATTCATGAGGTGTCACCCAATGAAGCAAAAACTTGAAAGCTGCCTAGAGATTCACACCCGGAAGCACTGCAGACGCAGCAGATCCATACGTGTGCGGCACCATCTGTGAATGTCAGCGTCAGACAGACAGTTTGTTTCTCTTTTTCTTCGTGCGTAGGAATAACATGTATTTTTTTTCCTCTTTTTTCATATATTTTTCGGAAAATATACATTTACGAAATTTGAGTATGCTACATGAACCACTTAAAGGGGTGCTCCGGCGATTTCTTCATGGTCCCCGATTTGCTTGGAATTTTGCGAAACTCGCCAAACAACATCGTTAAAATAGTATCCCAAATATTAGGTCAAAATAATTGTTTTCACGAAGTTATTGAATTTACAATTTTGGTCCTCACCGTGTTTTTCAAACTGAAAGTCTCTACTGGCAACAATGAAAAAAGTGACGTCAGTGGAAGGCAGGGGTTCACTCTTTGGACCGTAGGAGTTGTTCCCAACTGATTGGAAGCGGTTTCATGGTGTCAAATGAATGCTTTGGAAGCTCGCTCCAGTACCTGCGCTCCAGCACGGAACAAATGATTGGCATATTCTATTTTCTAGACTGCTTGCTCGACTGGCAAGCCTGCCTGCCACTGACGTCACGGCACTGAAAAGTGCGGGTATATTTGAATGTTGGTTTTTGCATCATTTTCATTTGCCGATTTCATCAATAACCATTATGATTTTCGCGATACTAAATACCATACCAGAAAGGGTAAAGGCCGGGGAGTCGGAAAACATAGTTAGTTGAGGTAGCTCAAAAAATCGCCGGAGTACCCCTTTAAAGACACTTTTGTGAAAGGTTTATAGCTTTCCGTTTATGGGCTTACTTATACAACGTACTTACGCTTCAATAGCGCTCTCATACACCCTGTAAAAGTGCGGCTATTGGACTGCCGAGCATTCACCGTCATACGAGGCTCGATGGATTTATGTGTGGTGAAATCCTACGTACACCGGGGACCAGTATTCCCGGTTTGCCAGGCTCGCAGGGTGGTGTGGCCGAGGGCGGCTGGGCAATCGACTGTCCACAGCAGCCATCCCTGGTCTTGCGAAGTCCGGACGTTTTTGTTCCTCAAAGACCCGCCAAGGCCGGGCCTCGCCCCACTCGACTCGAAGCGAGCTGCATTGGGGTTCCAAAAACCGGACGCACCGAACGAGATGGGCCTCCCGTCGTCTGCCGCAACCGCGGACGCGCCGAGTACCTCATGACCGGTACAATACTCAGCGGGCCTCTCGAGATCCACCGCAGAAGGGACGTGCCGGACTTCTCATACCGGTGAGAATCCGGAAAAACGATGGCCTTAACGGGTCTCTCCAGCCATCCGCCCCGACGGCGGACACTCCAAGTACCTCATGGCTATGGCGCCTGGAGCGCGTCTCTGACTGGTGGGTCTAGCGCCTCTTTAAGAGATAGTCCCTGGATTTTCCTTGATGACGTCATGGAAGCATCATGTCGCCGGCCTTGATCCTGGAGGTGTAACAGCAGCGGTGGTAGCCGAGGAAGACGCCTGTTCTGCAGCCTGGTCGCTCTCCAGTTGGACAGTTCACGGAAGCTCTGGCAGGATCGCGACATCCGACAGTGCGACTTGCCGGCTTCCGTGACGTCATTTGTTGCCATTTCGGAACCACTTTAGATGTATGGGCGGGATAGGACGCTAAACGTACCAGTCGAAGACGCATTCTAGGCATGGTATACTCATGACCGATGCGCCCACCCTTCTGCGGTTGTACGAAACGTTCGACCAGGTAACCCGCAAGCTAGAGTTACTAAATGAGCTATATATCCGCTTCCAACTAAGCAAACATCAGTCATCTGGTTGCTAAAACATTGCTAGTCATCTGAAGCTCGTCTGAATAGTGGAAACGCGTTTCACAATCGTCAAGAAGCGTAGTGAGAGTCAGGGATATCGCCTGAGTTTTCCGTCACAGTACCAGGAAGTATTTCGTATTCCTCACTGCCACCAAGTCGCCCGTCCTGCGTTGTCTTCCGTAGACGTCACGACCTGCTGCGAACCAATGCTGTGTTTTGGCATAATGAATATATTATCAACATGAGCTGTCTCGTTGGCAGATTGTGATCTACAGACTCCAGTACATCTTGCAGCGAATGTATTGCTTTATATTCTATATGCGGTGTTTCGACATGTATGCACATAGCATTATCGTCGACCAAGTCGTAATCGCGTCCTACTTGTATATTTCGACAGATAGTGTTCTGCAGCAGACAGTTTACGCTGAACAATCGCAGCGGATTAGCATGTGCCGATCTGGATAAGTTCCAACTGTCGGGCAGTAATCCGCTCTAGCATCGTAGTATACCGTCCAAACGCCAGACTCGCTGGCTTCGTCATGCCTCAGGTACCGATACACTCGTTAATCATACTCTATTCTTGTCCGATTGTTGACGCGGAGTCGTCCACTCAATGCACGTCCCAATCCCAAGCGACATCGCATCGGCGCGCAGCGAGAAGCGGATCACATCGTGATGTTCGTTGGCCGTTCAGGACCGACGGCGTCGAAACTTTTAACGTTAAGCTGTCTCTCGCACAAAAGAAGCCCAGAAAAAAAAAGAAGAAGAAAACACTTTGAGGCTCCCGAATGCCAACCGTATACCGCTTGATCCCCGCACGTTCTTTCAACCGTAGATCGGGTTTCAAGCGCGCCGACGTGGCCGCTTTCGGACAATAAAGACGGTCTTGTCGCCTAACGAAAACGAAAAACAAAACGCACTGTCTTCTGCTTGTATTCTCGGTTTCAACTTACGATGAACCTTGGAGGACGCTTGCGAGCCATCAAGAGCCAATCCAATGCCTCGTGAGTGTCACGTGACCTTAAGCCGCGATCAACACCGCTAATACGTCATTAAAAAGACAGTCTGCAAACACTGTCAGAGGAGTATTCTTTCCTTGCATGACCGCGTGTCCCATTGGTCATACAAAAACTGTCTGCAAGCATCGTTCGAAGCAAACCCGCTTTATTTGAATACGTATGAAGGAAACCCGCTTAATTCGAATCTGCTTGAGGCGTGTCCGCGGATAATTTTGGCACAATGTCTGCGGAGAAACTCCGTGTCTTGTGTACGATGTACGAGGAGTGTTGGTGCGGCATCAGGAGAAGCGCAGCAGCACGGCGGGGCGCGATGTCACGTGATTTGTTGGCGGCGCTGGATTGGCTTGGATGGCTCGTAGCGTCCAGTGTGCTCCATCGTAAGACGAGACTATCTGCCTGGTCTCAAGTGGAAGGCGTTGAAGTGCCTCGACAAACACGAGCTGGAATCCTTTTCCGTATCGATTCGAAAGTACACTCCGCACTCTTTAAAAACGGTAAGATGAAGGCTTTTAGGCGGTTCCCCTACGCTTCCGTCTTTTGTTTGATATATGTTTATATATAGTTATTTTTTCTATATCTTCGTTTACTTTAAAGATATTGTTTCAAACTTAACGGATGTGTCCAAAACTATACACAAAATTAGCTGTGATATAAAAGTAAAAAGAATGAGTATATATATATATATTTTTTGTTGTTCTGTGGGAAAACAGACGGCTTTGTTCAAGTGTGTCCTGTGCTGAGAGCTTTTTTTTAGGAGGGATAACGTATTTTTGGCAGGTCAGACAACAGACCTAGGGCTCACACTTTTGGGCGCTGCCGTGCAGAGCGCGACACCGTTAGTTATCGCGAACGAGCGATCGCAGTTTCTTTCTGTCCTTCTCTGAAAACTGAAAGAATTGTCCCGAAAACTACTACAGTTCTGAAATCTCTTGATCTTTAGCGCAACTTTAGGCAGTAAAATATGATGTTCTTCAATACTTTGTGTGATCAAAAATGCGAAAAGCGCCGATGTCGTGTTTGCCCTCATCTGCGTTTCGCCTTGTTCATTGGTACAAACTCAGCTTTCTTTTTAATTATTACTAGGGTTGGGCAATCGATCAATTAACCTAACGATTAATCGATTAATGGTTTAACCGCGATTAATTTATTTACAGGTGAATCGGCAAAAGTTTGACGATTCAAAAGAAGGTAGAATTTAACCGCTTTCACTACGCAGACGGGGACAAACGTATAAACCTGTATAACGGGAAGCTTTAGGTGAAATTTTAACCTAAAGTAAACTGTAGGGGCCGCATTGGTAACTGCAGACAAGGGGCAAACTTTAGACGCAATCTTAACCTAAAGTAGACGGTAGGGGCGACATTAGTAGCTTCAGACAAGTATGGCGCTATAAACTGATATGCGAGTGTTTGTTTATAGCGCCATAGAGACTATTGTGAACAATCAATGGAGGTCGCTCTTGCAGGAGATTGTTAACGAACCTCTTTTCCTGATGCAGCTGTATAATTTGTGAGTGAGTCTTGAACTATTCACAGCTACACATCGAGGTTGATTTATAATCGAAATTGGATGTTGCACCGTCTATCACATATTTATCACAAGGACAAAGAAAAATCCGTTTAGCTTTTGTTTTTAAATAATGTGCATTAAACTAAATGAAACCGATAAATCGATTACTTAACCGAATAAAGGGTGGCGATTAATCGGGTTAAAAAATTTATCGACGCCCAGCTCCTGCGATGGATATTACAGCTTCATTGTTCGACCGCTGGGTCATGCCATCGTATTTTATGATGATGAATTAACAGCACTGAGCTTCGTACGGTGATCGCTCAGTGCTCTTTAGCTCCGCGCGATAGCACAAATCTCTAAGTTAATTTTGTCGTGACCACCACCAAACTTTCAAGTTCCTTAGCACTGAAAGCATGTAGCTGTGAAACACACACACAAAAAAAAGAGAATCAGAGAAAGATATGTTTTCGCTAGAGTTTGGATTTGGCAGTGTGGGCAACCAAAAACGTCGCTGCGAAGAGACTTGTTTTGGCGACATAATGGTGGTTCTGAAAATTTTTATACGATTTGCTCGACATTCATCAGTGTAAGTTACAAATTTTGTTTCCAAAACCGATTAATCGGTTTTGCCATGACAACAAATGGCAAAAACGTCCAAGGTTTTCTGTTGGATATCTTCTCTTTCCTTTTTCTTTTAAAGTTTCCCCGTTTACCATAGCAGAAGTTCATACGGCTGTGATTCAATTTGCGCATAATTTATTTCAGGAATAGTATCGACGGCCTCTGCTCTTAATAAAGTCACCGAGTACAAGTATTTGGGAGCCCACTTCTGGTGCGACCTTAACTGGAACTCTCATGTTGAGCCGGTATGCACGAAAGCTTTTCGAAAACTCTGCATGCTGCGAACAAAGTTAGGACACGCGAGTTGAGAAGTGAAATTGGCAGCTTTTAGCATCTTACCCTCTATGGCAGGGGTCTCAAACACGGGGCCCGCAGGCCGCATGCGGCCCGCAGGCAGCCTTGCTACGAGTCCCGTTTCCCATGTATTGAGCGCTAGAAATGGCATACGCCACAGCGGTCTCATCTCGTCGGCTCATTTTCACTCGAAAAGTAGCTCTGCTGTTTTAACGTATTCACATTGTTTATACTTATCTGTGTTCATTTGCCCTTTGTTTTGGCTTATTTTTTTATTCCCAGCTTTTTTTTGTACTGTACTACTGTTCCGCTACTAGGCTGCAAGCGCAAACTATTTTTTGAAGGATGCATCTCGGCTGCGCGAACCCTCGATCAGCTGCCAAAACTAAAGCTGCAAGCTCGGGATTCTCGCCTTCAAGAATATATCACCATTAAAAGACAAGTATTTGCTCAGAGTGCTGTTATAATTTACCAGGAAAGCAAGAACTGCCAAATTAATTGATCGCATTTTTTAGAAACATGTTGAGCAATTGGTTAATTCCTGAGTTAATTGAGCAACGGGGACGACAGTGTACTTGTTCTCTTGTTCTATTAAAAATGGCAGCACGTTGACGGGGTGGTGCCATTTTAGTTCTTGTTATCACATCAGGTTAGGGCCACGAACTAGTCATAAAACAAATGAAATCGAAAGACGTCATTGGCAAAGCCCTGATTTTACAAAAAGTATAAGGAGAGAGGTCTCTTCTATTTAAAACTTTTCGGACCCCCCCCCCCCCCTCACCCCGTTTTACGTTGGCCCGCGACCTTTCCGGTGTGGGACTGTCTGGCCCCCACACTCGAATGAGTTTGAGGGCACTAATCTATGGAGTGTGCCAGCCCTGCCTGGGAGACATTTTAGCGGTCAAAGCACTTATACTGTTTTTTAGGGAGCGCGTTGGTATTGCGTACATTTTTTTCTTTTACGAAAGAGTTACGCATAAACGACTAAAAACGTAAAAGAATATATCCAAAAATGTTTTGCTTTCCATGTTCTGTCGTTTATGTGTATCTCGTTCGCAAAACATTATAAGCATTTATAGTTTAGAAATAATTTAAAATGAAGCAGTTTGATTTACTTACGCAAGTTCATACAGAGTGTTTCTGTGAAAACTTTCAGACATCCTAAAAATAGTGCCTATCAAGATTTGTTTCGAAAAAAATCTCTTTACGGGAACAAACTACCAGACTTGGCGGACGTCAAGGATTACAAAAACATACTAATTAGAAAAATACTTACTAATTAGTTATCTAATTATTTTGCCCATTCGTCAAGGCTGGTAGTTTGTTCCCGCAAAGAGCTCATTTTTATCTTGAATTTATCTCAAATAGCTCATTTTTTTAGGGATTTCTGTTCGCAGAAACACACAGTGTAGATGAACAGGCTCTATTACCATACTTTTGGCACAAGCAACTTTAAAATTTAACTATTAAATCCAGGATGCAAAAAAAAAAAGGAGCTCTTATTTTTTTTTTTTAATACGTCATGGTTCCAAGCAGACAGACGCCTTGAAATATATTGCGATACTGTATATGAAACCTTGCCGAAAACGACAGATAGCCGTTTTGGTGGCTCCGAGGCAAAGCGCCGCCCTACGGATCCCCATGGTGGCGGATTCGAATCCCGGCGGAGGTGCCCGCAATCTGACGGAGGCTTATTGCGGAGAAGGTGCCGTGTAACCGAGCTTTCAGTTGCACGTCAGAAGATCCCCAGGTGGTCGAAATTAATCCTCAGTCCTCCGCTGGGGCGTGCCAGATGCCCGTCATTGGTTTGGCACGTAAAACCCCCAAATTTGATTTGATTTGCCGAAAATGACACAGCAGATTAACCGCCATCTCAACCATATTGCCATTTGACAGATAATTTCGAACCCTCATGTTTTGTCCGGTATTTTGATTTCTAAAATGAGCTTCCTTCTCGCATTGTGAATTCTGCTAATGTAATATCTTTCTTATAAAATGAACTTGTAGACATTTAGTTCAAATATTTTTTTTTGCGTATGAAATATCTACAACTTGTGTCCTAACCTCATGGCTGCCCGTAACAAATATATAAATACAAAAATAATATTAACGTCCACGTCAACTGCATCATCGTCGACCGTTAACTACATCTGATCCCGTAAAACCGGACTCACACCACTCATGCCTCTTACAAATGACGTAGTGTCGACAAGTATCACAGATTTATCTGCGACCACGCCTCAAGCACCGTCGGAGCCTATATCTTTGTACATATGCTTTGAACATGTCTGCAGGCAGTTTTTGTATGACCAAATGTTACAGGACCCTCAGTCAAGGAAGAGACACATTTTAGTCAAGGGTCTACAGACTGCATTGCGTATGATGTGTCAGCAGGTGGCCGCGGCTTTAGACATTCTCTCATCCGCTCCGAGAAATGCTCCTTACAGACAGCTACACTCTCCTCTCTCTTTTTCGCCGCCTCTAGAACAGCCATCATTTCATCTACATTCTATATTCAACAATATATTTTAAAAAATGCCGTCACCTCGCGCATCACTAATTGCTAGTTTCGCGAAACAGCCATGACCAGTAGCAACGCGGGCACGACGAAATGTTCGACCGCCGAAGATCCTACCTTTCCAAAAATAAATTCAGATAAAAACCGACGTAAAAAACATAACCAACTGATAAAAAAATAAAGAAGCAAAGTTTTTCTTCCGTCTCAATACAGCATACAGGTTTGCGGAACAAATTGCCGACCCCGCCAAGCCGCCGCGTTCCCCAGAACCGCCACCGCCGCCACGAACCGCGCTAGCCGCCTTCAAATTATTGCGTGAACTTCGACGCCGGAAACCGACGTGCCACTTAATCATTTTCATTGCCGGTAAAAAAAGCCACTCCTCTAACAAGCCGCCAATGCTTACAGCAAGACGTACAGAGCTACTATATACAATACACCTAGGAGTGAGACAAGCATCAACCGCAGGGACGACAGGGACGTGTTGGCCAAACCTTCTAACGACATCGAGGCTCTCAGAGCGACACCGCAGCCCTTCACAACTCCCGTCGTGCGAATCGGTCCTTCGGAATAAACATGACCCCCGAGAAAAGACGATAACTTTATAAAGATACAAAAAATCCTGATTACCCGTCTCATGCAACAACGACGACGATCAAGTCGCCGGACTTCTTGAAGCGTGTCATTATGGGGGAGCAAACCATTCGTAGAACCTTCATAGCGGTCAGTGTAGCCCATCTAAGCTCCGCCCCTTTAGTGTTTTTAGTTTGCTTTTTGTTTCGAACAACCAATGGGGGACCAGAAGGAAGTCACGTGATCATGTTGGGAGTTTGGTACTGGTCGCGAAACAATGGAATTACGAGATGGGGACCGACTACATTGTTCCGAGTGAACGCCAAAGCAGACCGAGCTAAGGAACTACTTCTGGAGGAGTGGCGGATGTGTACAAGATTCTGGGAGAGGGGGATGACAAAAGAGGGGGAGGGGGAGAGTCTTGCGTGAATGGAAGCATCCGAGCGAGGATTGTGGCAGCGGAAGAGGACGTGCAGCTGATGAGGGCTAGACACTAATTAGGCCTTTTGAGGGGTGCCATGCGAACTGACTCCCGACGAACGTGCATTCGTGGAAAAGGGAGATTCCGGCCACCCGTCATTTAGCGTCGGCAGCTGAACTCTGCCCAGTTGGAATTTCCAAGTCACGCGCCTTTTATGCCCAGACTCCGTTGTGACTTATTACTCTTTCTCTCTCTCTCTCTCTCCCTATCTTTCTATCTCTCTTCCTCGCTTTCACTCTCTTTATTCCCCTCACCCTCTCGGTCTCTCTGCTTTGTTATCTGGCAGAATATTAAACATTTTATGCAATACTAAATTTGAGTGAAACAGTGGGGTGTGTATTCTACGTCTGGAAAAATGAAAGCTGTCGAAGAAAAGCTCGACTCGATTTCTCGCCCCTCATGCCTGTATAAGTCGTGGAGCCCACACTTCCTTCCTTCATTTGCTTTATTTTCATTGCCACACAAACAACTGTGCGCCTTTTTAGCAGTGCATTACGTCATAATAATAAGTATTCGCATGTCAAAAGCAAATGTTCACTTGTCAAAATGAAAGGAAGACGTCAATGCATTTTCTAAATGTACAGTGCTAATCACACTTGTCCATAACGCGCGAGCGTGCGGCTTTCTCCGGGGAGCGCTAGACTGGTGGCACTCACGGAAACTAAGCTAGTCACGTGGCGCAACATGGAACGGCCCGCTCGATGGGTGTCCTGCCCACTCTATCAGCTGAGAACAACCCCACTTCACTACATTCCGACTATCCTTGTTCGGACGTCTTTCGGCACTCGTGGTGTCATTGCCGGCGATCAGTGCTTTTTTGTCCTGTAGGATTCTCTCGATACTCATGCTGCAGTCCTGTTGAACCCGGTCAATTGATATGCTTCTGTTTTTTGCATAGTAGCAAGCTTCATAATACCAGCTCGATAAGCGATAAAAGTAAAGTGCTTTGTGATATGGTTTTGTTTTTTGATGACGACATCGTTGATACGTCTTCATGCTTTAGTTTGTTTATTGTTCGAGCAATGATGTTTGTAAAAAGCGTGCGAGCAGCCTTCCGCGTTCGCCGCCAGCTCATGGAGTGGGCAGGACACCCCTCGAGCGGGCCGATCCATGTTGCGCACGTGACTAGCATAGTTTCCGCGATTGCCACCAGTCTAGCGCTCCCCGGAGAAAGCCGCACGCTCGCGCGTTATAGACAAGTGTGATTAGCACTGTACGTTTGCAACCAAACATATCAGTATCTAATTTATCTACGTTGGAATCGAATGTGTTCCAAACCTGTTACAGACTCGTAAATTGATCAGTGTTGAACCCTACTTTCATTGGAGCAAAGTGCACACAATTCCGAAAGATCCACAACCTAGCTTCCAAACTTCGTCGTTCAGCATTGACAGAAACAAAATTGAACGAGGGGTAAAACCGCGCTGGATCCCGGCAACTCGGGTACTCTACATCATGAGCTACTTCCATTTGACAGGAAGAAAAATAAACATATATATTTTTCTCGTTATTCCGTTACGTGTTAGTCTATATGAGTCCAATCCCGGCAACAACGTGGTATCGATAAAATGATCCACGAGTCCAAAATCCGACAGCTTTGTAGTTACTGAGAGGATTCGAAGGGCATGGAGGTCTCTCAGTTGTGCCGCCTTAGCGAAATCGATAACGTCTCCGAAGTCCCTTGAAACTTCGAACATGCCCGCACGGTCAAAGCACGACAAAAGCAAAAAGTGCGTAATGGAGATTGGGTGCTCCAAAAGAGTCCCTGCCATACCCACACCTATCAGTGACAACAGTGAATTGTTTTGCAATCCCGATTCAGCTGTGGCACGCGCTTTGACATAGCGCCAGGCACTGTTCTTGAAACCATGATCTGCTAAAAAACACCGCAATAGAGTGTTTTGGTAAATCATTCCGGTACCTCCGATAATATTAACGGAAAATCACACGTTGCATGCTCAGGCGTCGGTAGAGTGTCGGGTATTTTAATCGGAGTCCTCGGAACGATCTACTAAAACTCCCTAATAAGTGTACCCCCGAACAAAAAACTTAAAACAGCCCACTTCGAATTTTTTTCCACAACGCGTATATTATGTTTAAGATCGAACACGACACATTCTCGTAAACGCCATCTACGTCATTATTCCTCCCTCCCACCCCTAAGCGCATACCCGGATGTTTTGACGCACGCGCAGTAGGCTCCGAGCCGTCCCCAATCTGCATACGCGCCACGGTCTCTCGACCGTCGTAATTATCGTGACTCAGAGAGTCCTCTTTTTCTTTTTTCCCCAAAGGGGAGAACAGACGGTTAATCTATTTACGAAGCAGGACAGGCTCGCTTGCTCTTGCCGTTCCCGCACGCGAAACACAGCGCAGTCCTGCGGGAGTGCAGTCCCATCAGCAACAGCGCGCGCTCTCGCGGAGCCAACGTCAGCCAAGCTTAGGCCTAATCGGCGCCGGCGGTTCATCAGCCTCGTGAGTGTCGTCAATCAACGCTTCCCGAAACCGGGAGTCCGGCCTCCCTCGCGCTAACCCGCATGCACGGGTAGCGAAGGGTTTTGAAGTCTTGTAAAGCTGGGCGGAGAACAGTTGGGGTATAAATAGATCCCCTTTTGGAGAGTTTGCTCCATCTGGTGACTAGTGCGCCAATTATCAGAGTCGATCCGCCATTGTTTGCGCACGTACTTTGAGCAGTGTTGACAGTAATGGGTTACCAGCAACGGCATTACCGGTAACGCGTTACTTTCGTAACTTAGTAACTTACTCGTTAAGTTTTCAAAGCAGTAACGGGTAACGTAATTGTACGTTACGTATTTCGAGTAAACGAGTAACCTACATACGTTACGCATTTCGAGTAACGGTAACGTAGTTACGTTACCCGTTGCGTCTTCACGAGACTTTAAGAAATGTACTTAATTTTTTTTCATGTTTCTACACGCCAGGTTATGGGAATTCTCGCACACATTCATTTACCTTCAAAATCGTCTCTCGCAGAAACACGCTTGCGCGTCCGATGCTCATGACACGAACATGCATCAGCTTCTTGTATACCTTCGCGATTTTCCTCGTGAGTATTCACGTGGACCCGTATAAAAGATAAGGTGATCAGATTAAGTTTCTGCGTGGACATAATGATCTTCGGAATATGGCACTTATGCATACCTGTAACGTCAAATCAGTAAAGCGTTTTAATTCACAGTCAAAAAGTAACGGAAAATTAACGCGCTTTAAATTTATCGGTAACACTAACCGTAACGCGTTCCTTTTATCTTGATGTAACGTAGGTCTGTAACGGGTTCCATTGATTTGCGAGAAAAGAGTAACGTATTCGATTGCTTTATATCGGTAACGCCTACAACACGGACTCTGAGCATGCGTTGAAACCGAGGGCTGCGTCAACGGTCGGCGTGAGCTCGAGTCCAAACATTCGCTTAGGGCCCGAGAAATGGCGACCGCCAGTGCTTATCGATTGGTTTTTGAAAAGGATCTATTCGCATTTTCAAAAACGTTTCACTACGTTAGATACATTGCGGGTGGACTAAACACTTTGTGAGTAGAATTGCTAAATCAGCCACTCTCCAAAGTAACGACACTTTGGTCATCTAGGTTCTTAAATTCGTGGTTGGCAGTTCTCTTTTAAAGGCCGACGTACACTTCACGCTCTCCACTTTTGCCGGTCTCCTCCTTTCCTATATCCTCTCCAGTTTTTACCTTGCCCCAACTTGGCTCCTCACGTAGCTTAGGAGAAGGGATCGCTAAGATTCCCTGCAGTAAACCGAGGTTTTACGTCGGCTTTTAAAGCGGCCGTGCAACGATATTCGGTAGGGATGTTTCTCATACTTTACACATGCTTACTGACACCAGTGAGATCCAATAATACTCGAACGCATCGTCACAGTGACCAAGGTTCTTCGTCGCGGTGGAATCCGAGGGATAAAAAAACGGTCATTTTTGTTCAGTCTCTTCTTCGTAAAACTTGACGACGAAGTTGCTGGGTCAACGCCAACAATGCGATCCCCGGAACTCCGTCATCAAGCTTTGCGATCTCCGCTTTGACGACATTTAACACCGGCCTCATTTCAGTCGACACGAGCACTGCGTGGGCATTCTGATTTGGGTTCGTGAAAGTCAGTGCCTGCGACATACATTCTGGTAGTGGCTCGTGCCCATCGATGACACGACGGGAATTGCCGAACCTTAACAATACATGAAACTCAGTGCGCATGCCCTGTGCTCTGCCAGCCCGAACGCGTGGCTATATTAAACACTGAAGGCATTTAATAGGCTTCAGATCAGGTGACCGCTTGTTTTTTTGCGGCGAATTGAAGGTGTCTACGCTGTTCGTTTCTTCAGTTTTTTTTTTCTACTACTGTCCTTGCGTGGAAGAATATCAAGGAATAATACTAAGCAGAATTTATGGAAAGCACTCGAATTGTTGCATCGTCCTTTTAAGCATTATCTGAATTACGTTACAATAGAAACGAACGAAGCGAACAACCTTAGAAAGGCAAGCGAAGCATGACATACACATACACACACACACACAAAAATAGTAAAGAGCGCGCGCGCGCGCGCTCGCTCTTAACTGTTTTTATTCCAGTTCATAGATGCGCCGAATGAGCAGACGACTCATTGATGTCAATCCTGCAATTCCAACATGACCCCTAAAACAAATAATTGCAAAGTTAAATAAAATATGTTAGTTAATTTGTCAACATACGGTGATGATTATTCCCCGTCTTATGTCTGCCGAACCTGATAGATACATGGTGAAGGCGGCACTCGTCCAACCCTCACCACCTTTTTTAATCTGTTTTAATTAACATTAGTATTCCATTGTATACTCACAAAATACATTGAAACAGCCCAGGCGGTGTATCAAGGCTGGTTCAAATATTCGGGCTTGAGCGCAATTGACAGCATTGCTACCGCTTGTGACCGCTCACGAAAGGAGCACTTCACTGGCATCCCTGAAACATTTGCGATACGAGTATATTTTACGCACCATTCCTTCACCGTGTGCCTGAAATAAATCTGACAATGTTATAAGCGACCATGTCTCGTGGATAGTGCGCAGATTTGGACTCTCAAACACACACAACAAAAGCTTCAGTAGCGTAATAAGCCTAACAGAAAGGTTCCAGAGCTACCGATAGATGGCGCCACCAGTTCGTCAGCCTGTTCCTTCGTCGGAAACAGCTACGGGAGGCTGCAACGCAGTCGATGGCAGTAAATGCAAACACGTAAACCAGCCTTCACAATGGAGCAGAAATTATCCGCTAAAGTACAGCATATATTGTGGTGAAGTAACGAAATAACGAACCATGGCTGAATGCAGAGGCCCGCCGGGCGGCGCTCTGGTGTTCGCAGTTGGGTGCTAATCAGCTAATCAAACTCGTTAACAAGAGGGGCGCCCTCCTTTGCTCGCCAGAGGCAGCAACTTGGTTATCATGCCACGTGACCCACTTGTTTGTCTCCTGCGTTGGCAGTCACTCAACCGGACCTGACGCGTGACGCGCGCCAGTGCATCCTCTGGCCAATAAGCATTGATCAACGAAAAACGCCAAAAATACACGGCATTTCTTTTCTTTAGTTTGTTTCTGAGTTTAGCTGTTTGTGTTGTTTCCGCGGACAGGGGAATATCTCCTTTCGGGAATTGCTGCTGGTAACCGTGAGATGCTGCGTCTGCCGATGCTGGAGAGTAAGTACAGCATGCAACAGTGATCGTAGAGGGCGCCGCCATTTGGTATAGGGCAACCGTCGCAGCAGCGGGTGCGAGAAAATCCGCTGACAACGTACAAACAACACATTAAGGAAAAAATGACTCGATGCCACGAACGTTTTCGAAACCCCACCGATGTTAAAGTCCCGTTCGTATCGCATGGCATTTATTCGTGGAGAACCAAAACTTAGCATATATCCCTGGCCTCCGAAGCTCTGTAGAATGATTAACGTGTAAAACAAAAGAGGTCTCGGCTATAGTCCTCGCGATCGTCCTTCGCGCTTCTCTTGTCGCAGAACATAGTGACGTTTCGTTATTTTGGAGAAGTTTCTCCAAAATAACGAAACCAAATTTTTGGTTTCGTTATTTTGGATTTTGTTATTTTGGAGAAGAAAAGACAAATCTTCGATAAGAGGGAGTTTTTGTAGATCGTTTCTGCTGTCCCGCAACGCTCTCCGCAGCCGGCTACGATACCCGGAGCTCTATAGTCAAAGCCATGTTTGCGCAGGCGCAGTAGCTGCTTCTTCGTTGTGGAGGGCTTAGCGGAGGGACGAACGCGGTCTCCGAAAACTCCCTAATGTGACTTTTCCTAATAACGAAACGAAAACGCATCCCTTTACCCAGTTCGTAAACGAAAGTGTTGTCTATGCAGGGGAGTTTGTGTCCGCGCCCTCACGCTAGTCCATCATTCAAGGGACGGTCTGCGGCGACTGTCTGATGCGTATTTCTTCCTTGTATTTCACGATCTTGTCAAATTTCATGGTCGGGCAAAAACTGTCTGCAGAAATGTGCGAAGTTATGAGTAAAGCGAAACACGTCTCGAACCTGCTTGAGGCATGTCCGCGCATAATTCTGTCATCGTATCCGCAGAGAAACTCCGTGTCTTTCGTATAACGTTTGATTACTGTAACTGCCGCTTTAGGGATCAAGAAGACATCTTCCGAGCAGAGTCGGACCAGCGACTGGAACGCATTTGCTCGAAACTTTCGACAGTGATGACGACATACGCAGTGTTAACACAGCGCCCGTGGGTAGTTTTGAAACTCTTCCGGCTATAGATTGCGCTTTTTGTGTGTGTGTGTGTGTGTGAAATGTTTTATTGCTTTTCGATGCATTTTTGATTCAGAATATGCCGACGCAATGGCCAACAGTCTAATATATGCAAGTTTGAAACCACATACGAGGACGATATACGTCCTTAAAAAAGTGAAAGCCGTTTACAACTCCCTGTAGCGCCGAATTAGAGCTCAGCTCTTGAGGAGGAGAAGGAAAGCGTACGGGGGGGTCAAGTGACCTCGGGGGGGGGGGGTCACGTGGCGATAACGATGCCGTTAACGTCATCAGTGACGCCACTGATGACGTCATCAGTGATGATGACGATGACGATGCGGATGCAGATGACGTCATCAGTGACGTCACTGATGACGTCATCAATGACGATGTCGATGACGTCAATTGATGACGTCATTGTCATCCGCATCGTCATCGTCATCATCACTGATGACGTCACCAGTGACGTCACTGATGACGTCATCGGCATCTACATCGTCATCGTCATCATCACTGTTGACGTCATCAGTGACGTCACGCATCCCATAATGCACCGCGCGGTTACGCCCACGGCGACGCCGCTCAAGCCGGAAACAGGTGCCTGAGAGCTGCGCTCTAAAAGGATATCCACGTGTGAACTTTCTAACAAAGTAATTGAGGAGCAAGTAGAATTAGACAAATACAAAACAACATGCCGGAGTAAAAACAATACACAATGGCGGACGCAAAAAAAAGAGCATCGAGCTGGGTACTCCGTATTTTCGCTTTCACGTTGCAACTTACCGTACCATCTTGTAACAAAATTGCTTCGCGGTGATCGCCGTTTCACGATGTTGCAATGTTTTCAGAGCTATTGTGGAAAACGTTTTTTTTAGGCCGAAAAGAAGTTGGACTTAAAAATAAGCCTGTATTGCGATGCCAAGGATTTCGTTGCACAAAACCAACAAGGAAAATAAAAAGAAATGTGCGCAAACATCTCAAATCCACATAGGTAAAAACCTCTATATCTATTATCTTCTTAAACGTTATAAATAAAAAAAAAAAAAATATTGCCAAAAAGTTCTGCTGCCAAAACTCGTTTGGTTCGCCGAAGGGTTGTCGACCCATGGTCATGCAGAAAGCAGACTTTCAAGAACACGACCAGACCAAGCACTTACTAGCAACACAAGCCCCGTTCTAGGCATCAGCGATTCTCCTAAACAAGCGACAGAGAGAGAAAATAGCACGAGTGCATTTCAATTGGTACCAGGGGGGACCGGCGAGCTGCAAAGGCTTTCCATGGCCCCTTTTTGGTCGGGACAACGCAAACTTACAATAGTTTAGCCCGAACTTCTTTTTATCTTTCGCATACACACGCACGTGCGTACGCACCCCTTACACACGCACGCATGAACATACACATACACGCACGTACACAAAGGTTCACACGCACACACACGCAGACACAGAAAGACATATACGCTGTGTGCGCGCTTGCTGTAAAATCGGTACACTATACTGTGCAGCATTTCGTCATTCGATGTCTGTCTTCGACGGGGAGTTGGCTAAGGGCAGCGCGACACAGACCTCCTCGCCACACTTTGCATAATTCTATTTCGCCGACCGGCGACGCGTGCAGGCCCCTCGCAAAACGAGATTAACTCCGCAAACCAAAATAGACAGAAGAAAAAAATAAAAAGTGAGCTTCAGGACTCCGGGTTTCTCGTATAGGAACTAGCTCCACACTTCAAAAAAGAAACCACAAAACAAGTCTGGAAGAAAACGAATATCCATATTGTCCGAATCGAAGGTTGCTTGAACTCATGAACGTAAAGAAAACCAAAATCCAAATTAAAAACGAACGCAGACTTATTTCGACGGCACCCGCTTTATAGACGTTCTCAGCAGAAGAAGCCGAACTGGATTGAATTCCTCTATAATGTTATTCGGGCGACTTGAATCCTCGCAAAAGTCTGAATGGCGCGCGCTCGTGGGAGGATGTTCCGTCTTAATTTGATCCCCGGTTTCGCAAAGAGGCGGTTAATTCTGTCGCGTGTCCTTCTTGAAAATAAGTCGCGTTTTCCAGGATCCTGCCTTTGGCCTGTCGGCACCGAGGTTCGGCACTGCGACGACGTATCAGCGGAGAAAGGCATTCGAGAGACAGCGTCGGAAATCTTCAAAAGACTTCGCCGAATTGAAGGCTCGACGCAATTTGCTTCAAATTTACGAGTCGGTTCGCTTTCCGGCTTCCGTTTGTCTCGGTCTATTTGAAAAGGGTCGCCTTCAAGCATGAATGCAATACTCATCTTATAGACATAACGGGCAGACATAAAAAAGAAGGTCTGTGTCGCAGCTAGTGTAAAGTAATCTGATTTTAAACGCATTTCTTGAACTCTGCTGAGTTTAGTCAAGAAAGTGTGCAATATTCATTCCGGGTTGAATCCTTCTTAAAGCTCACTGTCGTCGACTGCTAATGCCCCGGTCTGACCGGCATTTCAAAATAAATTTATCGAAGTGCCAATCACGGGAGTGACGAATCAGCACACAATCTCTACACTGCACGTTCAACTCGGCATCTAAGAACTCGCCATTCTAAATATTATTTGAAACGTCCATGTGACTCAAATGCAAATCTATTTTGTTAAATTGACGATCCACAGCCGCCGCCGGCGTTTTAAGGCTCCAGATACCTCTCTAGAAAATCCCTTGTCTCAGTTATATCAAGCCTCCATATCTGGTCAACATTGTTCTCGCTTTCCATCAAATCCGGAGCAAAGAAAGAAACTTTTATAAACTATACTGTGCATCAGGGCTTTAAGGCATTGCCAACGGTTAGCCACCGGGCATCCACTGAATGTCAGTGTAATCGTAGAGTAGCGTTCTTAATGACACGTCAAAATTATGCAAGTTCCACCAAATGACGATATACCTTTCGCTAAATTACCCAATCACCAAGAAGCGTGATCTGAGTACAGCTGCACGCGCTTCACGTGCTGGCGTCTCCAACATTATTTGTTCTAGATAAAATGCCTAAAAGCAATGGTTTCTAGCGCACTCGTTCATCAACACTTTATTTTGTTATTTACTTCGAACCTTTCTTAGCGGGAAGGTGAGCGCATATGGCGCGTGTACACACATTCCCAGCCTTCTCCTTGATGCTTCTGTAATTTAGCCATACGTCTATTGAGCGATCGACCAATCAGCGCGTACCACTGGCGCAGCGTCGGGTGCACGCCCGGCGCTTGTATACTTCGTCTCACCCTAGCATGGACTAACCGCGAAGGCTGTGCTAGAGCGAGCGGCCAGCCTTGACTGCCTTGACTAGAGCACTAGCTGCACGAGCGCTCGTGCAGCCGCCGCGACCTCATCCAAGAAAAAACAGTTAGGGCGCAGGCGAGCTGGTGTAGGTTTACCATTTTGTTAGACCACCTGAGACTGGGTGGAAGAAACACGACGACGTGTTTGATTAACTGTGTTTGAGACGTCGTCGTGTTTCTTCCACCCAGTCTCAGGTGGTCTAACAAAATGGTAAACCTCATTCAAAGCGACTAGCTCGCGCTTTTAGCACGCGCGGCTAACAATAGTCCATACTAAGGTGAGACGAAGTATAGGTAGTTTTAGAATAGTGTAAACACCCTTCCGTTAGCACTGCGAACAAGGAAGAAGATCACGACCGGGTCACCATTTGAAGGAAATGGTATTCCCTTTCTAACTATTACGCTAATATAAGGTGCCTTACATGCCTAGACTAGTTCAAAAATGGGACGTAAAAGTCGGGTCCTGCACGTAGAAATCTCAACTTTTCGTCAAAGGTGTATCTCACAGGTAGGTTTTACCTCGTAAAATTACGAGGCGCAGCTCCTATTCTCTAAAAAAGTAGGGCCAAACATCTTGTCAGCGTCAATGACGGACAGCGACGCAGACGACCGGGTTGAGTGGCGGGCACGTGTGGCGCACGTAATGATAGATGGCGTCGGGTGTACCGTCGGAAGGGGTAGGCGACCAGCGAAAGAAAGCAGACAACACGCAGACCGCGTTTTCTACGTTTTCTTTTATTTTGTTACTTCAAGTTTTGCTATCATTGCTCGCATTTATTTTCATACCAAAAGTACACTACAAAAATATTATGTTGATTTTAATAGACCATGGTCATCGCGGGCAGTCTCTATATTTTTAAAAGCAAGTCCGAACAAGGAGGTAGCGGCATTTTAAAAGCGCACCCCGCCAGTCGACTCGGGTGTGTGCTTCGCCATCCGCCGTTGGCCCTAACAAGAATGTTTTGCCCTATATTTTACAGAAAGTGAGCCACGCCTTGTAATTTTGCGTAGTAAAACATACCTGTGAAATACAGCTTTGACAAAAAGTTTAGATTTCTACCTGCAGGCGCCGATTTTTACGGCCGATTTTAGATTGAGCCTCGACAATTCAGAAACCCTATAGGGAGTATTCACTGGCGGCCATAGCTGTGTGCGCGGCTGCTGAGCGCGTGCTGACGGCGAGCTTCCACAGTTTTTGTGCAACGTGCATTCCGCACCATCAAGACTGCTGGTCTTAGCAGCCTATTAATGTGAGCTCGTTGTGGGCATGCGCTTTAAACATTTACCTCAAATATGGCGTCCAGTGAATACTTCCTATATATGTACATGTCCGATCAGTTCGGGAGCTGTCGCTGTTCTCAGCTCACTCCCCGAGCTCGACCTCGCTCGTGCTCCTCTTCTTTCTTTCTCGACAGTCGGCTGCTAAAGCCTTTAGGTCCTGTGATGTCAGGTCACGTGATATCAATTTTCCCGTTAAATTTAGCGAAGAAACTGAATTCGTGTGTAGGTTACTTGATATATTTCTCCGCTAAATTTAGCAGAAAATGCTTGGACGGACGGAAACAAAAATTCGGGTATTGGGAGGGGGGAGGCGGGGGGGGGGGGGGAGGGAGGGGGGTTACCATAAAAATAGTTTTATGCATTTAAATGAACAGACAAATATAAAACTCTAAACCCAGCCTCGCCTTCGCACTTCAGCTCGTTTTTGAGCAGCTGGCAGTCTACATGTGCAGACGCAGTCAGGATCGAGGCGCTTCAACGAAGCAGTAGTGGCGAACTATTAGCGAGTTTTCGTCGACCGCGTTTTTTCCTCCGCTAAGCCCTCCACAACGAAGAAGCCACTACTGCGCCTGCGCGCCGATGGCTCTGACTTTAAAGTTCCGGGTATCGTAGCGGGTTGCGGAGAGCGTTGATGGATGGCCAAAACCATCTACGAAAACTTCCTATTGAGTCACCTAAAGTTTTCGAAGAGCCACGTCTGCGCGGCGCAGTTCGAAGACGCCCCCGCATGGACACGTTGCCTCCATTTTCGTTGAAATCTGCAGGAAAATGGGTCTAATTACACTCGGCCATATACTCGGACGT
This sequence comes from Ixodes ricinus, assembly GCA_037355805.1. Lineage (NCBI taxonomy): Eukaryota > Metazoa > Arthropoda > Arachnida > Ixodida > Ixodidae > Ixodes > Ixodes ricinus. The sequence continues at coordinate 72,813 of JAZHYW010025117.1, read as the reverse complement.
TCGCGTATAATTGCACGGGGCGTTTAAACAAACCGTAGCTAAGCAAGCAGGTATAGTCACTGATAAGGTGGGAACGGCAGGGAGGTTCTTCAGTTTTCTCGACTCCGGAGCGAGCTTCGTACACGGCGAGCACGAGTTCTGAAATGCGTCTTTCGCGCATCAGAACTTATGGAGGAGCATTCCAATTAGAACATAACATAGAGAATGCGTAGGAACGGCGCGATGAGGAGGTATCCAGGTACGCCCCGTCGTTGGTTGAGGTCGGGTGGAAACAAAAGCACATGGTTCTTTGGGGGGGGGGGGTAAACAAACGCACGAGGTGCGCAAAAAGCAGACAAACTTGCATGCCGTATAGTCACCGACATCTTAAGAAACGCATTATGTTGACAATTCTGGTTTCGTCGTTCCTTATTTACCTTCTTAACGGCCAGTGCGGCTAACTCATGAGCTCGGAGCGATAATAAGATGCTTGGAACTCGCCACGCATCACACTTACAAAGTGAGATAAAAAAAAAGTACGAGGACACCTAAGCACATTTTATGACTTGTGAATGCGAAAGCATGAACGTCGTTCTTCCGCTCCCTTAGTTCGTCTGTGTCTGCGGCGTAGTGGCGTGGACGGCCACGTTGCGCTGACCGACGGCTGAGTGCGCGCTCACGTGAAGTGGCCGCGCCGCGCTGAGCTTGGCCGTGCAACCTCTCCGGTGTTTGCCCGGGTGGGCTGTGCGGTCAGGCGCCAGGCCCCCACCACCGCTCCTCGCCCAGCCGCTGCGTGCTCTGCGCCGCCATGAAGAGGGCTTCTCTGGTGGCGTCCCTTGGAACTAAGCCGCACGTGAGCCAATGGGAGCCTCGTTCCTTGATGACGCGCGTCAGCCGAGTGGGAGTCTATCCATAAAATTTCTGCTACAAACGACATTAGGACAGGGGAAGGTGCCATTTGGCGCGGCTTCAAAGCCGATGACGTCGGTTCACTTCAAGAGACAGCTAATGCTTTTGCATTAAAAAAGAGTGCCGGGACTGATTTTGTTTGCGTAAAAAGAAGGATCAGCACAGTGATGCGCGCGCTGAAGTCGAGGGAAGGGACCTTCCTAAGTCATTATGCAAAAGGGCGTCGCTCTGTGAACATTTTGAGCTGCGCTACGCGAGTCTGTTTGACTACGTGCGCGAGCGTCACGGTGATCTCTCCCTATTCTGTGAACCAAAGCGAGGGTGAACATCAATTTTACGTCAAACTTGGCCAATCTAAAACAGAGACCTCTGAAATTATTTAAAAGGATTATTAAAAAAAAACAAAAAAAAAACAGTGAGGTGTGCGAGGTGATTTGAGTGGTAGTCGTGCCTCAAGAATGGCAGAACGTCACTGTAGTCAGGGAGAGGTCAGATAAGGTGGTCCTACCGCTCTTCCGTCTTCCAGAGATGTTCAGCCATTTCTGAAGCGCGAGTGCCACTTAATACACTTCGGAAAAATTCACCACTTTTTTGACGCAAGCCGACTGAATCATTTCAAAGGTCTCTGTTTTATATTTGTCTAGTTTGACGCAAAAATTTATGTTCGCTCTCACTCTGGTTTGCCATCTATGGTTAAATCATCATTGTGCCCTTGCACGTGGTCACAGGAACTCGCGGAGCGTAAGCTACAAATGTTCAGAGAGCGACACTCTCTGGTATACCGAGACACGAAGGTCTCTTCCTTCGACTGCTAAGCGCACATCACTGTGTTGCCCTCTCTTTTTACACTACGAAATCAGCCCGGAAGTTTTTGATTACACTTTGTATGCACGGTGCCTTCAAAGCTTCTCCGACCGGCGTGTTTAGCGTTCTATCTGGCCCATACATCAAAAGCGGTCCCGAGGTGGCAAGAAATGACGTCACAGAGGCCACTTAACCCGAATTCGGTTTTTGCCAACGGTGCAGTGCACCCACAACTAGAGTGGGCAAATGCTGACTTGTTGGTAAAGAGCTAGCCTGAGGTTTCTGTACCATTATGTTTGTTACACCCAAGAAACAAACATAAATATTGCTGGGTAAGACGTAGCAGTCCACAATCAGCATCTTACCACTCCTCGTTTTACGGTAACGATGTCGTACTTGGCTGAACGGAAGTTTTGGGTACTTTCACGGAGAAGACGCAGCGACCCCATTTCCGATACGGCCCTCGGACGTCCGCATTAAGCCCCATCTCGCACTCTCGCGACCCCTCCCTACTCGATAGGTCCGCAGAAACGTCTGCGTTCGAGAGAAGTATACGATAAACGCTCGTATCGCGATTGTTATACTCCATTCAACCCGGAGCTGACAGTGCAGTGGGAGCTATACGTGTTCGTTGGACCATGTCGTGCGTCCATCTTTCGCCACGTCATCACGCTCCCGCCCATGATCCCCCGCACTTTACAAAGCCAAGTCACGTGACGAAAGGGAGCCGGCTGATTGGACCGCCGAGCGCGTAGCTTTCACCGCACTGTCAGCTTAGCGTTGAGCCTGCTATAGAGATGGACTCGCTATCTCTCTTCGCGCGATTAATCTTCGTTGAGCTCGCACTCGACTTAAAGTTTGATTACGCTGCGAGCAGCAGTATATTGGTTTCCTATTGTTGAATGTGTCCGTTTTATTACCCCGTATCTTCCGGCGGAAAACCGTCCACTTCACAAGCGTTGATACGACTAAAAAAAAAGTAAAATAAAAACCCGAGCTCTCCGAATGATTAACTGCACATCGGCGTCTCGTCCGGAACCGTCGGTATTATATTCTTGCCCCGAGTCGTCTGAGGAATAGCCCTCGTGTTACCATGACAACGACGCCGTAAAACGACGCCTTATGTGCTGTAAAATAGCTTCGTGTTCCGTACGATCCGTATAAGGGTAAGGGCTGTCCATTTCCGTTTTTCTCCTTCCTTTCCTTTTCTTTTTTTTTTGTTTGTTTTGCGAAAGCGTTTTTTGTTTATTGAAAATGCTCTGACTCGAGTACGAGCCATTGTTAATATCGTATCGTTAGAGCGAATAGATTTTGAACATCTTATTTTTATTATGATTACCCCTCGGTTAAACTGCGTAGGAATTATTCCAGTGAGCGGAATGCTATACATTTTCAGCGTTGTTTTGATCATAGGCACTTCCTTTTTTTATACCGGTGTCAACATGAAAACGGTTTCTTCAATTGGTTCCAACCGCATCGACAGAGTTGACATTTCCTTAGCATGATCGAGCTGCCCGCATTTTATTTAATCTGTACGCGTCTTCCCTTATTCGGGCGGCAGTATATCCAACTCCCGAGTCGGATGAAGTTTTCTACTTCAGTTGAAGCGACCCAGGCCGAAGCGTTGAGATGAGAGATTTTTGTCACAGACGAGACATGAACAATAGGAAGGAACTTCAGTTGCACCGGCTCTGGAGCGAGGTTCTATACCTTCGAGAAAGCTTCGAAGTATTGTGCACCTCAAGCGCGCAAGTGCAGACAAAGCACGACGGAAGGCATCGAGCGCCTTCTGGAGTCCGGGCGTTCGAAAGACACACCCTGGCGTTCCCACTCTGGCAGTGACTAAAAAAATAAACAAATCCCGCACTTGCATGTGCGAGGTCCTCGTTTCGGAACTAGAGCCTCGCGCCTGAGGTTTCACTGTCACCGACAAAATGAGAACGGCAGGACGCGTCTTTTGAGCGCTCAGCTTCCAGCACGCGCTCCCTGCCTTCCATCGTGCTTTGGATGCGCTTGCGTGCTTCGAGGTGCACAAGGCGCCGAAGCGTCGTCGAAGGTGGGAAGTTCGTGCTGAATGTGAAATAACTGTTCCTCCCTGAAGTTCTCGTTTTCTAAGTGACTCGAAGAAACAAGGATATTGACACGCGAAGTTTCTAAATGCGCGGTGTCGGAGGTGAGAGTATTCCTTCGAAATTAAATCTTTATGGGGGTCAAAAATAATTTTGGGAGAGCGTCTGAATGACAGCCGACGTTTCGCTAGGAATCGAAGTGAAGTGACGGAGGCCGGAATGAATAAAAGTTTAAAAAAATGTAAAGCCATTCCACTTCACGTGAAGATGGAGGGCCAGCGAAGCTGTTATCTTCACGACGTCTTGGACAATGCCTAGAGGATGACCTCATGGACGACTTCTTGGACGACGACCTCATGGACGACTTCTTGGACGACCTTAAGAACGACGCCGAGAGGATGACGTCAAGGACGATCTCAAGGACGCCGTCTAGGACGACCTCGAGGACGACCTCGAGGACAATGCCTATAGAAATTCAGCCTTTCTACTCTGGTGGAAACCAGAGTGGAAAGACTGGAAAGGTAGCCGCCATCTATGAGCGACGGCGGCAACCAGACAACCGGCAAGCCGGTCATCTGGTTGCCGCCGTCGCTCGTAGATGGCGGTAGCTATCTGGAGTTTTGTGTCAACATTTGTTTGTCCACGGACACGATACTGGGGAACCTAGCCCTTAACAGCTCCGCTGTAAAAACCAAAAAAAAAAGTTCCATATCACGTTGATTTGATTCCCGAAAGGAACATAATTTTCCCGGGGCCTAATTTTCACGAAAGTTGTGGCATGAAAATATCGCTAAAAATAAGTCACGGGAATGTACCTTCCCGCGGTAAAGAATACGTAGCGTGTTACTTCAAATAAGAAAATTTCGCGCCCCGGGAAACATCTCCGAAGCCGCCCACACTTCGAACAATTCACGAAATATTGAGCCCGCGAAAGCAGATTCATTTAGAGTATTGAGAATGAGTCATGTGGCGCTTTCTCGGCGAGTTTAGCGTAAAATCTACCAGTATTCCACAACAGACTATAGAGACGATGATGTCCTGAAAACCCAGTAGAAGCTCTCCTTCATCATTCGGTCGTTGACATCTGAAGGACTATGTCTTCGCGTGCGACGATCTACTATCAAAGAAGTGTAAATATAAGCTCATGCTGGAGGCGGAGCATTTGCTGCATTCTTGGCCTGTAACGGATTATAGAGACCTTCCCAACAGTAAATGAAACGAGCCATTTACAGAAGGTACAAGTTATAGAGCAAACAGTTATGCCTAATAATTTATAAATTACGATAATCGGACAATCGTTACTTCAGTCCGGTCTTGTACAAGCTACTCGAGAAAAGTAATGGATTAGAATCACAATTTCTCTCGCTTAAAATATATTCAATTAGATTACTCGATTACTTGAGACGAAAAATAAATGGCCGTTACTTGAAAGAGTATCCGTTAATTCTCCGACTACCTCAGATTAAAAAAAGAATAAACAACAGAAACAGAGTTTGAGGATTCTTTGGTTGGAAACTCGTTCTTATAAAGGGCACCATTAGAAACGGGAGGAGAAAAAGTAAGGGTTTTAAGTAATTTTAGTACTTCCAAACGTGATCAGTTTACTGTTGTTATTACTTGCTAAAAAGTGGATAAAATTATTTCAAAATTAAAATTACAAAAAACAAAAATTGCTTGAAGTAATGCGATTGCACGTAATCGGGTAGAAATATTTCTCAGTTTACGCACGCTAACTGGCACTAGTGGAACTCATGTATGCTTGTACCTACTGATCCAGAAGCTTTTGTCACTGCTTAATTTTGAGAATAATGACGAATTTCTTATCTCAGCTTCTCTTTGCAAACCTTGATGACGTAGTCGTGACTTGCATTGTTGACGCGGGGTACGCATGGTGACGATATTCAAATGCACTTCATAGACGGGGTGCGAACATTGCGTGAACACCTGTCTTGAACTCGCGACAATCAATGTCTCGGCAAGTATTCGGATACTCGAATCGAATATGGCTTTAAAGGGGCGATGCAACAATTTTTGTACTTTGCACAAATACCGCTTAAAACGGATCCCTGAAGTTAATGACCAATGAAACAGGCGTTTGTTTTTCACCCCGTGCAATAGAAGTCCCAGAAAAAAATAAAGAAAAACGAGCGGCGTTCATTCCCTCAACTCGCAGCCAGAATAAGCGGCCACGTGATCAGAAGCCGATTTTATGCCGCCAATGTTGATCATAGCCACGCGCTGGGGTCGGCAAAGCACAGGACACGCGCTGAGTTCCCGACACTTTTTATGGCTCGGCTATCGTCGTCGTTGCAGCGATTGGACACGGGCCACTACCCGAATGCTTCTCGAGCTAGTAATTATCACGAGCCCAAATCGAGTGCCCACGCAATACTCGGGTCCAATCTATGAACCGCATTCAAATATCGTCATATGGGTGTACTGCGATCCCCACGTTACGTCATCAAATTTTGCAAAGGAGAGATTGAATGAAAATGATCGCTTTTGTCCTTGAAATTACACCGCGACAAAGGAGTTTCTTGGTAAGTGGCATTGCGTGTGAGTATCCTTGAGTCCCACTAGTGCCAGTAAGCTCGTGTAAAGTGAAAAACATTCCAATTGAATATTGTTGCACAGCTCCTTTAATGACGGAAATAGCTAAACTCTAGCAATATCGGGAGGTCAGCGCTTGCCCCGTGCTTTACCTACCCCAGCGCGTGACTGCGATAAACATTGGCGGCGTATCATTGGCACCTGAACGCGTGGTCCTTTGTATTGGCTGCGAGATGAGAAAATGAACGCTGCTTGTTTTTCTCCATTTTTATTTAGTGCGACTGACATCACTTAGAAAAACCAACCAACGCGAGTTTTGTCGATTACGAATGTAAAGAAATAATTCTAAGCGTTATGTACTAAAAGCGCGAAAACAATGTTGCATCGCCCCTTTAGACCAAACATAGACACACGTCCGACCACTCTTTTAAACAAAAACAATTATTTCAAATCGACTGACATATGCGAGGAGAGCAACTCAGGGAGAGGAAGAAATGAGAGAGCGCGGGGAAGTCCGACCGCGGAGCTTTGATTGAAATGATGAGTCATAACCTCCTCTATACTCACAAAGCCTGGCGGTTCAACGACGGAGCCATAGAGTGCCCTGTCGCAGATTTGGAGCGCGAGGACCTGGTAGCACAGAGCATCGAAGAAGCCAGTTCTCGGGGAACCTGTCCGTCAGCGCACAGCTTTTGCAGCGGTGAAGACTTGAAACACACTTGTTCGCTTGGGAGAAGTGTGTTTCGGCGTCTCGCCGCAGCGGGGCGCCAGTCACGTGGCTCTCCTCTCATCCGTTGTCTGCCGCTCCACCTTTTCCATTTCGGCGGCCGCTTCTCGTGGCGATCTGCCAGGCTTTGTCACTATATAGGACGCTATGAATGAGTGAGAAGAGTCAAAGGCTAGCTGGCCTTCGTCTATACTCACTGTATCGAACGCCTATGAACGCCAGACACCGCGCGAGGAGCACACGACGCTTTTGTTTGTTGTAACTGGAGAGAAACGGGGGGTACAGACAAAGGTTTGCTTGCATTTGCCTCGATCCACTAACCTTTCCAATCAAAGAACGGTGCTTCGACGTCCCACGCTTACTCATTTCCTTTTCTCCCTCAGTGTGTCTCCGTATAGAGAGAGAAATCAGAAGCGCATAGCACATGGGATCTATCATTCTTATGAACGACACGCGAGAACTCTTCCTAAAATACGAATACCCTCTTCTTTTATCTTTTTCGCTTCTAGCCACACCTACAACGATCTTTTCGATGACAACGTCTGAATTCAGACGTCGCTGAAGTTTCCACAACATCAAGCAGATGCGTGCACCGACCCGGTTCGGGTCCAGCGACAATCATTGCCGCCCTGTGGAGAATGAAAACATCAAACGAACAAAATCGAAAGGAATACATCTCTCTCCACCTTACTCGAGCGGAATAACGCGTGGGTGCGCAGAAAGTGCCGCATATCGTGTAGCGGATTTCTCACGCGCGCTCACGGCACTCCCAGCGAGTCGAAAATCGACGGCGTACTTTCGTTTCGGGGTACACACAAAAACCAGAGCGCGTGTGTGCGGCGACGGCGGGTCCGGTGCGTTGTATACTCTTGAAAACAAACGCGCGTCGGGCAGTGAGCGAGCACGCGAATACCGCATCTCGCAAATGCATTCGCGGGCTTTTAGCCCGAGATTCGTGCTAGGAAAGAAACAAAAGCTGTGCCTGCCGACTGTTTGGTTCTGTCCGGTTCTTGTCGCCGCGTGAGAGTGTCGTTGAGGCGTCGATAACGCACTTGTCCGGGCGTGTTCAATCTGTCTTCCGCTGTATATTTTGTTTAGGAACCTGCCGTTTCTTTTTCTGTTTTTTTTCTTTGTTACAAATTGTGGCCGTCTTTCTGAAAGCAGTCATCCGTTCATAGCGTATCTATATGTTGGGTATTCGGGAAGGACGGTAGGTTCAAACGCCACTTGATGTTGTGGACGATCTTGGTGATGACAAAAGCGTATGAAATGGGGGGAGTCGGGAAGGATGGAGTGTTGCAATGGGACGGCGGCTTGGGTCCTCAGCGTGGATCTGGCTGACATCTTGGTGGCAAAAAAAACAACAACAACAAGATAAAGGTGTGTTTTTTGTTTTTCCGTTTTGCGTCATCCTTCCTAGAGACGTTTTAACACTTACTTTAGACAATGGCGTGGAGCTAATAGAATAATCTAGAGGAAAAGGTTCCATGCATTCCTGACACATCGGAACGACGGGGCAAAAACGCGAACATCCGTGGTCCCAGTGGGTATAGCCCCGATGAGTCCATATCGCTGGCGACGCCTTAATATGCGCACAAAAGCAGGAAATCATGCTCTGGGAGGTCTCGGCATAGTTCTTTTCTGGCATACTTTGCAGAAAACAGCGGCATCGCGCATCATAAAAAGATAAACAGAGTTGAGAATTTCTTCAACAACTACGAGTCATCGCGGCAAAACGAATACGTCTAACCCATCATCTGCTTCTTTTTCTGTTTTCTGTTGCTCTCTCGTTCTTTCTTTCAGGGCCACCGATGTCAGCGCTTACTGCTTGCCGTGTTCTGCTCCCGTCTTTACCCCCTGGAAAATGGTGGACCCGGCACTGCCTGGCACGGTTCTTGGTACGTTATAATGCGAAAGCATTAAATGTCCTATGAAGCGAATCGGCGTTATCAGCTTTTGAAACCGAGCCAAAAGGCACCTAAATTCTCTGTCCAATGGAGCGAAGCCTGTAGTCTCTAGCAGTCACTCCGTTGGCTGGCGCGCGGCGTAGTTCCAAGGAGCGCCACCCCACAGAGAAGCCCTCTCCATGGCGCAGCGGCCCGGCCGCCGGTAAGAAGGAGCCGCCGGCCGCAGAGTCAGCGCGAGCCCGGCCGGGCAGACTTCGGAGAGGCGGCACGGCCGAGCTCGCGCGCGGCGCGCAGCTTGTAGGAATACGCTACGTATACGAATGCTTTCGCATTCCGACACGTTAACAGTCCTAAGTGTCTTTTTTTTTCTCTAAGGTTGCTATCAGTATTGCAGAAAAAAACTGCATTTACAGGAACAATATACCAAGGGAAAATGTTTCAATTATGCAGCACCACCTGTAGAGCTGGGACGGGTCATTCTGTGCACCACACCCCAAAACGTCCATCAATGACGTCATCAAAGGTGAACCAATGCAAACGTAAGGACGCCTACACTCATGGGCTTAGCTCACAACACGGATGTGCGTTGAAATAGAGAAGAAACAAAAACGACAGTAATCGAGCGAAAAAATCAGTATAATAGCGTAATAACAATCTGGGGATCAAAATACGCGGACTCAAAATTACTTTGTCATCCAAGTCCTGTTCTTTCCTTAATGCTTACACGTGCAGCGAGTGGGACGCTCCCGCCGAGAACGCATTTCGAATGAGTAAGCCACACCGGGGTTTCGTATTACGGTTTTACATTTCCCGAAGCCGCGTGCTCTCTCTTTCTTGCTCCTTTGTTTCGTATTTTGGCTCGCTTTTTGAAAAACAGGCAAAAGAAACAGACTTGTTTTTGTTTTGTTTTTCTTTACGGGGAGGGAATATGCTTTGTTGAAGAGCATATGGTAAGCCGCATATCCGACATACCCCCCCCCCCTTTTTTTAAATGTTTGTATACGTTCATTGCGTAATGGATATAAAAGCTGCGTCCGAAAATAAAAACCAGAAGGAAAAAGACAAAACTAAAACAAATGTAATCGGAAGTCATCTCCAACAACGCTCCGCATTCACCGCCACACTATACACAAAGCCGACGCTGTTTTTATTTTATTTTTCCAGCATATGTGGGAAACAATATACAGAAAGTAATATAAAGAGAAGCCAACGAGACATACGCTATTTACTCCATTCCACTTTACGGTGCACTGCAACGGACGCAAGGAGACACCAGAGCCAATCCATAGCTCGGAGGGGTGTCACGTGCCCTTCCGGTTGGGTCGCAGCGGCTCGAAGAAAAATATAAAATAGCATGACAGCCTCGGAGCTGCGTGGATTGGCTGGTCCCAGGAACTCGTAGCATCCGTAGCGGTCCATTGTGGAAAGGCTCGAAACTGAGTATAACGGACAAGAAGAACGAAAATGCCGACTCCAAGACACCAGCCTCTTTTCCCATTCTCATTCGTGAATCCCCGAAAAAACAAAACAAAATTTTCCGAATACATACATTTTTGAAAACCGCATTTTCTGGAAGCGGACGCGCATCAGCGTGTGTGGGGGGTGTCCCGGAAAATGAGTTGGATGGGGATTTCGAACGTACCCTAGCGTCTCTTCCGTATAAGTATATAGACTGCGTGGAGGATGCCCTGCAGCAGCGGCTGTGCTATATGGCACAGGGATTAGGCAAGTAGGTGCATTAGTCGCGCCGGACCTCCGCCGCCCGCCATATCCGCTATGCCATATACACTGCCATCCGTCTTAATAAATATTTTAAAAGGATTCAGTGAAGCGAGCCAACACCGCGTTTATTTCTTTTTACCTTCTTTTTTTTTTCTTTTAATCATCCGAGAGACCGTTATAAAATTCAAAATACGGCCCGTGCGTCCCCCGACAGATCAACTCCGGAGGTCTATGTATTTATTACGTTCGCTACGATGGGTTTAGCCCCCCTGGGCGGTTTATTATTTCGCCCCTTGTCTCGCTGCTATCGAACGACTTTGTCCGTCTGTTTTCCTCAGTATAAAGGTCACTGTATACTATATACAACGACAATTTTGAACGCTTTTAAGTGTTCTCTTTTTTCATAGTTGCGTTTGGAGACCGCTATATTACTGCGCCTTAAATACAAAATCGCAAAGGACAAGGACAGAACACAGAATGAACAGGACAAGCGCTTACTAGCAACTGATTGTTTAATGAATGATAGATTCAATATTACTGCGTTTGTTATATTTAAACTGGCCACTTCTCGTCACCGTGTTGGCTACACATTGAGGACTTCTTGTCTTTCTGTAGAAAACTCTGCATTCTAAATTCGCCACTAACGCGTGATTTGTGTGGGTCGCCATCGCAAGTCTCACTGTTGTCTAATTGACGACACCCATTGGCGAGGATTTCTTCCCTAGCCTGACGTGACATTGTTTTACGGTCACATGACTAGAGGGTACAGCCTCTTCTTTGCCTACAGCTTCAAGTGAGCCCTTGGTAGAACACGCAGGACGTGTTTTAATCCCACACTCACAGGCCATTTTGTATCGACTTAGCAATGTCTAGCTCAAACGTATTTGTGCTTTTTCTGTCTAGGCACCCCGGCGAAACCCTGGCAACCCTGTTCATACTGAACAATATAGCCGCACTTAGGGCACTGCATTTAACTGCATTATAATCATGGCCCTTATACCTCGTTCATTTGACTACCCCAGGTTGAATTGAACACGGGGTAACGCCATTCAGGGGTGGAGAATTGAGCTTAAAGACGTCCACCGGCAAATGCAAAATAGGAAAAAAATGTTTGTCTTTTTTTCTCAACAGCCGTCGGCACAATAAGTCAAACACACTTTCGGCAAAGCGTGCAGCGCTGTCCATGGTGTCGAAAGGAATGCCGGGAACTTCCTCGTATAAAACCTGCGTTAGCAGGCGACGGTGGCGATCTTGCAGGCGAACAAAGCGTACGCAGGCGGGCAGGAGACGACAAGCAAGCGACTGCGCCACCATCTCTTTCTTTCTTTTCTTTCTCTCTCTCTCTTCTCGCGCTATTCAGTGTATCGTGGTAGATGCTGCGGTGGCAGGAGTAGTCTACGGGACGTTCCCGAAACTCGTTGCGCCTTTCGCGCTAAGGCCTATTACGATTTTCATAAAATGCCTTTTGAAAGTAGCTCTGCAGATTCCCTAAAAACAATGGCTTTACAAAAAAACTCTAAAGTCGTACTATAAGTGTTTCCTGCTGACGGGCTCAAGGATAAAGGGAAGAAGGATTTCAGCACTCCTAAGAGAAGACTTCCCGGCAGAGGAAGGCGAGACCACATTCGGCTATACTTCGTGTCACCTTACGAAGAAGCAGCTACAGAATCTACGAGTCTGTAGCGTTTCTTCAATGAATCTAACCGTGGTAACCCGCTTTTAGTCAAATACGCGTGTCTTATTAGCTAAAATGAAAGCTGCGCATAAGTAACGGGGCTACAAAACGTTTTATCACACGGGTAAAATAATACACTGCTGAATAATCGGTATGAAATGCCACGAGGTATACGCAAAATATTACTGTAGGATTGCACGTATTTTATACAGACTTACTTCCACAAATTGGCGAGACTACCAGAATTATTGGACAAAGCAAAGCAGATCACGGCAAAAACCAAGTAGACGCATAGTCAACGCGCACACAGCTAGACAATTGCCACTTACAATCATGTAAGTGTTGTTAAAGCATGCAGTCACTGAATTCTTGCATCATACCCTGGTGGGTAGAGATAGAGTCACTAAAGAAGTATTCCGATTACTGAAACTGACAATCTCCGCTCCATGCCGCCAATTCGGATCATTACATAGTACACAGTACGATAACTGTACGAGATGTCATGCAGTTGGCCTTGTCGACAGGTCTTTGAAGTAAGCGTGTGGCACTGGGGACAGCCCACCTTAATCAAAATAAAAGCTTTGGCGTGTCGGTAAGGAAGGATGATTAAAACGTACAGCGCAAACATACGGCACAGAAGAGAGAGGCACAGATTCGCTGAACGTACAACTGAAGTTTAATCGTCAGGTCGCTGAAACCTATATAAGACAGACCCCCCCCCCCCCCACCAGAATTTCAGCACTATTATTATAGCGATTTCTTTTGTCATCCAAGGAATTATAACACTTTACCAAATAGCGAAACAGACGGGGCGCTTACACAATCTTCCTTCAGGCATGGTACCACATCCGCTTCAGCGTAATTTCTCTGGTCAGGCCGCTGCCGCACTCTTCCAGCTGACTGAGCCTTTAGTAAATTCTGCGTAACACCCACACCCTTACCAAAATGTCATATATGGGACCAGATACCTTTCATATACGTCCATATATATTCATATAAGAGAATATGTAAGGCAGTATATTTCCGCGCAAAGGGAGCAACTAGGGGAAATATATGCGGCTCGACACCGCCGCGGAAGCCATGACGCACTTTTTCACTGGCATATTCAGGTGCAGCTCTTCTCGGCTATTGTCCTACCGAAGCTGTTCGTGGCTTTCCCGGCTGATGCCAGTGGTCCCAGTGATGATTCTGAGCTGTAACTAGAGCATGACTCGACAACAGTACCATTTTTGCTCGCACCATCGTGCCTGGACACTTCTATATACCCGCGTGGCAACCAGAAATATCAATGGAAGACTTTCTCCAATAGCGGCTTGTACTCTCTGGCCATTTGGAATTTGGAACTCGACACCGCAGCGGAAGCCATGATTCGTTTTTGCCTGTATGTTAAAATTGGTTAGCTTCAGAATACCTTATGCTCTCGTATCAAAGACCAGTACATGTTTTTAGTGTAGATCCCCTACGACATTTGGCACACATGGTTGAAGTGCCTTTTTGTTACTAATTTACGAAGGAGTACGTTGTTTTTTTCCGTCTGCGAACAACTTTCAGATTTGTCAGGCTATGTGAAATCAAATCTGGGCCCTCTGACAGACAGTGAGCAGGTAGCGAGTATACTTAACGCAGTTCAGAGAATTATGACTGCGCAGACTGACGTGTTTGCGAAGGTTACGTCCTTGGAAAGTGGATTAAAGGCGACTGATACAACGGTTTAACAGATTTTTTCTCGGATAAGTACTGTCGAGCAAAGGGTCGACGCGACGAACACTTCTATCTCTAACTCCTCTTCTAAACATTTCTGCTGAGCTAGCAAATGTTCAGAAGCAGTGTGAAGACAATAAAAATAGGCTCAGGAGTTCAAATTTGTTGTTCTCTGGCTACCAGATAACCCGACCGAAACGTGGGGGCCATCGGAAATAAAGCTCGTTGAGTTTTGTGCACAAAAGTTCGAAATTCAGTTAGACCCGTCCAATATAGGACGATCGCATCACCTCGGCAAACATCAGCCAGAGAAAAACAGGCCTATAATTATCAAGTATGCCGGATACAAAGACAAAAAAAAACAAGAAAAACATATTGGCTGCCGGACTTAACCTAAAAGATACCCTTTTTCGGTACGCGATGACTTCTCTCAGTCTGTGGGACTTGCACGAAGAAACCTTTTCCAGTACAGGAAGAAGCCTGAACGTACCATTCAAAGTTCGTTTTGACAAATTCCACAACTGTAACAAACGGTGTTTCGTTAACCGGGAGTCTCATTCTGTTGATGATCTCTTATAACCAAGTACGTGCCCGAATAACAGACACACGACGTTGCCTTCGTACCCTCATGCCGCAATAAGCGATAAAAACCAAAAAATATTTGTCCTTTTCGCAAACATTCGCAGCATCATGTTAAATTGAGACAAGCTTCATAGTGTACTTGAGGACAGTTCATCAGACATAGTCATCCACACAGAAACTTGATTGAAACCCGATATTCAAGATAAACACCTTTTCCCGATTCCTTTTAACTATAACATTTTTCGGCTTGAAATGTAAGGCACAGGGGCGGTGGTGTGCTCATTGCTATACACCAACTCATGTTTACAAACAAACCGGAGCGGCCCTAGTGGACGCCACCAACGCTGCGCATGCGCGATGAAGAGTGGGCAAGAAGCTCGCCATCGCCCATAAAGAGACCATTGAAATGCGATGTTGTCGGCTTCGGTGTAAGTCCCCCTGCCCTTTTTCGCGTTCGAATTGTTCATTCTACTTCTTCCTAGCAATGTCTGACTACTTGAGCGGCCAAAGCGAAATTACTCAGGCGCGTTACACCGCGGAACGTCGTGTGAATAACGTGACATGTGGCGGTTCATTCCACGTGGACGCCGCAGAATGGACGCTAACACTTAATTCGCATGATGAGATTTAGCCCGCGATTTTCAGTCGCGACGTCGCTCGGGCTGCAAAAGCGTGAACCGTACCTGAGATGGTCGACTTCGATAGTAAAAATCGCATGCAGGCTCGGACCAAGTGGACCAGGAACAACAAGTGGATGATGGCCACTGTTAACAATGATCAAAATCTTCTTGTATCTACTGTTAACACCAAGCCTGCTTACCCCAACCAAACTTCAAACTTAAAGTATTTTGAGGCCTGCACTTATCTCTTATCGCAATTACCGGGCCACCATTTGGTCTACGGGCCGGTGTCGTCTGAAAGAGCAGACGACAAGCAGAAACGCTTGAAAGAGCAGACGACACTTCGAACGATCAGGTGGCCTTTTGAACTTGAAGACGCAGTGAACGTAGTCCACAGGTGGTCCGTACAACTTGGCGGTTTTCCCGCGTTCATGTTGGAACAAAGCAAATAAATCTGATGACCATAAGTATCCGTGAATTCAACCCAAAGTGCTTCCCGCCCAAGCAATCGTGGTCCGACGGTGCCTGCGTTTTCCCTTTTCACGGCACATATCCACGTTCTCGGACGAACTGAGGTAGGCAGAAAGCACATCAAAACTAATCATCCCACCTTTCCCGGTTCTTTTGGCAGAGCCCCAGTCGCGGCGTTTTGACGAGAAGGCAGGTTTTTTTTATGGTTCCTTTAAAAAAAAAAAAACGCAGGAATACACTTCTCGCATGGGGACTTCCGCCCACAGCCCCAGACCGGAAGTGCGCCCGACGCGCCACCAGCGCGCCGTGGCGTAACAAAGCTGAACTCGTACATATAAAAAAAAATTTTTTTTTCTTTCGACATTATTTTTAATGAATTACGTTCAATGAATCATATGCATTTGTACATCATTTAACAAAGTCATACTTGGCCTGATAGTGCTTCATCTCGTCGATGCGATGCGTTCTGCCATACTGGATATTAAAAGTCGTTTACCAAAAGCCGCTATGATATATTATTCGAGAATTTCTACTTTCCTCTCATTGACTGGTCAAACCTATCGGGAAGCTTTACCGCATCTAATCTGTTTTTGGATATGTGTCTCACTTTAAGCTTCACGCAACTAGTTGGTAAACCTGCTCGTTCAGATAACATTTTCGACTTGATACTAACGTCACGTGCCCTTATCTAATGTATTCACTAATGTGACGGATTCGGCGATCATAAGCTTCTACTTATTGTCTGTCATTCCACATCCTCGTGAAACACTCTATTTCCAAAATCATTCATGAATATAACAAGGCCCACTACGAATAAATAAACTGTGAGTTCACAATTGTTTTCGAGCACTTCAACGCAAAATTTACCTTTGTTTGATAGAGGAAATATTGGTGTTATTTAAAACTAAAATAAAGGTTTTCGTAAATATCTTTGTTCCCACTGTTTGTACACGCGCGGAGTCAGCAAATCCATGTTTTTCCAAATACTGTTCTTCTTGAGTAATAAGAATAAAGGCTTTTTGCAAGAGTAAAACATGTCGGAGCGTCACAGGCTTGGGAAACTTATAATACCGCCCTTTAAGCATATACCAGTAACCTTAAACCGACAAAGATAAAACAAAATTAATGACTTATATTTTATACTTTGCAGTAACCCTAGGATGTTTTGGAAGTCGGTGTCGCCGAAGAATGACAACTCTTCCATGCATCTAACTCCTGCTAACGGTGACCCCATTCCGGAGAGTGACCGCCCTTAGGTCTTTAACGAATGCATTTCACCACTGTTTAGAAACGAGTTCTTGGATTTTGTCTCCTCGTTACCCGAAAAGCTTTATGAGCACATACCTCCTATCAACGCTAACTCGGCCAATATTACAAAATTGATTGATAAACTAAAACTTACGTACTTCGTCCGCTGAGACCGACAACATAAACTCCAAAATTTAAAGAAAAACACCAGTGTTATTTCTAGTGAGTATATGAAACTCAAAACTAATCAATCTCTATCTGAAAGCTGCCTTTCATCTGGTCTGACACAGTATTTCTTGATTTTTCTAAAGCGTTCGACCGTGTCCCTCATCAACGCCTCCTTTGTAAGCTTTGATCTCTTCGTCTTGACCAATCGACCTTTGCATAGATTAGAGACTTTCTGCTTTCGCGTACAGCTGACGTCGATTAATGATCATGAATCTTCCCTAATAAGTCTATTTTCTTGCGTTCCCCAGGGGTCTGCCCTGGGGCCACTACCCTAAGACTTATAAATGATATTCCCAGTCCTTAAAAATACGTCTCTTCGCCGACGACTGTAATCAATTACAAAGTAGCCTGTGTACAAAATAATACTTAGCTGCAAAAAAAACCTAGATAAAATTAACAAATGGTGCAAAGAATGAATGATATCATTAAAGAAATCTAAATGAAAACTAATTAACTTCACCAGAAAAAAATCAACCCTGTCCTTTCAAAATTTTCTGGAGTTCGATTTGACTGAGACAGTTATTGTGTACACATATCTTGATGTAAAACTGGAATATATAAATATCTTTATGTAAGGCTAGATGTAAGATAGTATATTAATGTAAGACTGGAGGACCTTTAGTGGAACAACTACATCGAAGCCATCACTTCAGACTTATCTAGAATTCTTGGACTAACCAGACGTAACTTAAAATGCGCTCCACCTTTTGTTAGTAAGCTGGCACGTGGCACGTAGGTCAGACCAAAATTACCAAAATTAAAATATGCTGCAACCGTCTGGAACCCCCTCAACTGTACCTCATTAATAACCTGGAAGCAGTTCAGAGCACGGCTGTTCATGTCAACCTATCCACATATGACCATTATGTCAGTTTCTCAGCACTAAAAAGACAACTAACCATGTCCTCTTTGCAGCTTCACAGGAAAGTCTCTCAGCTCTGCCTTATTCATAAAATCTACTAGCACATTCCCAATTTCAAAAGCACTTTATCAGCCTCCAACCAAATATCTTCCTGCCTCAACAACGCCTGCACCATCACGCGTATGTCTGGTTCTACTAACGCTTTTAATCGATCATTTATTCCTCAAGCCATCAGCGACTGGAACAGTCTACCATCCGACATTGTCGCCATCGTGGACCTGATTCCTTTTTTCTTCTTAAAAAGCAACATCTTTCTTGTTATTATGTTCATTTTTTAATGCGAGAGCATTACCTGTCTCCATGGAACGGAACCGGCGTTGTTCGTGACCACGAAAAACGGCGAGAAAGTCTCTCCGCGCTTTAACGGCTCTTAAAATGGCTCCGACACGGCCCGCTCACCGGCGGATAGTTCCAAGGCATACCCCACCCCTCCTGGCGCCGCTCCCGCGCGCGCCGCAGCAGCGCGCGCCGCCACTTCCCCAGAGCCCCGCCGGAGCAGCGTCCGCAGAGGCTGTCTGGCCGGCCGCTGCATATCATGATGGCGGAGCGCGCAGCTTGCAGGGGTACGC
Source organism: Ixodes ricinus (assembly GCA_037355805.1). Classification (NCBI taxonomy): domain Eukaryota; kingdom Metazoa; phylum Arthropoda; class Arachnida; order Ixodida; family Ixodidae; genus Ixodes; species Ixodes ricinus. The sequence continues at coordinate 54,130 of JAZHYW010025117.1, read as the reverse complement.
TAGCTTATCTGGATGCTAAACGCATTCCTACGCGTAAGCAGTCTTAGCTATCATCCTGTATTTTTTTTTTTCAAAATATAAGTTTCGTGTAAATTCTTTGAGCATATATTGTGTCAATTATTGCGATATGTGGCTATATATATGTAGAACCTTATATTGCATGTTCTTTCCATATTTAGCCGTATATGGCCATGCAGTAGTTCCTTATATGGCGACCTTTTCCCATATCTATCTTTATATGGAAATTATTCGACACGGACAGTGAATTTTTTTTAACGAAAAAAAGCGCACTGAAAGTGTAGTATCTGTACATGCAGGGGTGCCGAACTGAAAGTATATTCGTAAATACGAAACTAGCATATGCACTTCAACTGAAACATCTCCTCGAAAGATGTCCCCGACCTTACACCCCGGACGCAGACAGGCCAAAGCAGACCCATCATTTCCCGTCCCTTGACACACACACACTAGCAGCCTACACCGGTTCCTCCTATACAAGGATCCCTCGGTGCTGCGGCTCGGATTCACACAGTCACATTTTTTTCTTCTTACGCTCTCTCCTCTACCAGCGGTCCGTACCTTGATCCCCGGACAATACCATTATGGAAATTCTCTCTGTCGTGCTTGCAATGCAGGAATTCGTGCACCCGCCAATCCAGCAGTACGTAGTATACATTGATTCCCAAGCCGCCTTTCGGACGTTCCAAAAGCGCACCCTACCCCGGATATGCACGCTGATCTATAGACATGGCTCTTTTGAGTCTGAAACTTCTGTATCAGTCATTAGGTGGACCCTGGATATTCAGCGGTTGCTGAAAATGAGCTGCGTAATCATCATCGCCCGCGAGACTCTTGACCGGGCTTTGGCGATCTCCCGATCCAGCCTCTCTTTGCGGGACGAGGGTCTCACTGATCAGGAAAGCCATCTTCCGGTCACCCACACATTCAATTCAAGCGGGAGCTCTCACTTTCTACCTGCTCTACCGCTCCCGTCCCTCTATTTCCCAGGCCCATATCGTTCGTAAAATCCAGAAAAATACCACACTCGTCACACGCGCAAAATTCTATTTATACCGTTTCCCGCTCTCACCCCTCCTGCCCGAAGTTTCCCGAACCCAATGTCAATCTCACCCACTGTCTCTTTTATTGCTCTTCTCGCTTTTCAATCACTTTTCTGTCCACCTCCATCATCCTCAGTTCTCTTCTGGCATACCTGGCTGGCTTCTCCTTATGCAGAGGACCAGCTCCGCCTGGTCTTTCCAGGCGCAGCACATCTTGAGCACCTCAATTTGTGTTTGATAATAAAGTGATTGTCTCTCTCTCCTAAGCAGCAACCCGGAGTGTTGCAGCACAAGCTGCAACACTCCGGACTACTAATGTGGGCTCCTTGAATTGATTCGAAAAGAGGCGTTTGATAACAGTGACGGCACACATCTCTCCTGCCTGCATGCCGTCGGATGATGCTACAAAAAATTACAACATGCTCGGCTACGAGTTGAGACCCGTCCTCTGCAAAGAAGTAAAGAATAGGAATTCGGTGCTCTGACATCGTATTCAGTGTCACTAGGTACGGACAAAGACAGCTAGCCTCAACATCTACCCACTAATTCTTCCCAGCCAAGGTCGGCACTCTGCCGTCTCCGCCAGCTCTCTCTCCTCTCTCCCTTTGTTTCTACCCGTATAGCGTGCACGTTGTGGCGTTATACTGCAGTGTAAAGATGGTCGAAGGAGGTGGGCACACTAGCACGGGTGCACGGAGTGTCGCGGGAGCAAAACGGCGTAAGAGGAAGGGCGCCTTGAGCGTCTGACAGCCCCCGCGCCCATCAAAGTGGGGGACCGACGCCCCACTGGGCGCCTGAAAGATTGATGGTCCTGCCAGGGCGTATTGATAAGCCGCCGGCGCGAGCGCCGCTATACACTCGCCACTTTCGATCCGCGGAAAAAAGCTCGCGGCTTTGACTCCCGGCGCTTCGAAGGACGTCATATCGTCGAGAGCGGTGCAGGGAATTTCGGCTCAAACGCCGAGGGAAGAAAAAAAAATCGGCTTTTGGGTAACGACGGCCGAAGGGCGAAGTGAGGCGCTGAGGTCCGGTGAAAAATGACCGGGGTCCTTCTGAGCACAACTTTATTTTATTTTAACCCTTTCATTCCCCTCTGCCATAACTCCATTTTATATTCTTTTTTTATTTTTTATTCAGGCTTTACATCTTAGCTCGATTTTGTTTTGAAGAAAAAAAATAGTCGCACTCTTTTCATAGGAGCAGCCGTCCTTGTTGAATGATAAGTGAGAATAACCTTTTATGCGCTGCTTCCCAAAAAATTGCGTAAACTCTCTTGAGAAAGACATGATTGCAGGTAAGTTTTAAAGCTTAGCATGTCGGATAAATGCGGAGGCAGTGAAAAGTGTGTTCCCGAAAACGGCGTGACCTCAAGCTTTGTTGCCGCTTAAATAAAAAGGTCGTTTTTTTTGTGTGTGTGTGGTTGTTAAAGAATTGCCCAAGTTTTACACGACCATACAGTAGTTATAGTAATAGCAAGTTTTGCATAACACTCCTTTGAAAAGCGCCCAAAACGTTTCCGCAATTTGTATCCTTTGAGAGCATCCCTTTAGAAAAGTAGATGTCTCACGTTGCAGCAGGGCTACCTTCTTCCTCATCACCTATTTTAATCTTCTTTCCCCTCGGGAGTGTCATGTGACGGTAACTGCCAATGACGTGCATTGCCGTCGGTCAGTGTCAACATGAACATGGGATTACACAAGCTATTCAGGTTTGGGCTATAATTTTGGACTGACAGCATCTCGATACACTTGAAATTATTTTGAAATAACTGACCTTGTGAGACACCTATCGATGGCGTGAAGCTTTTATCTGAGTATTGGCACGAATGCACTATAACAGCACCTGATAGGTACTGTATATCAGCGTGACTTTCACAACCTAATCTGCTTGTCAAATCAATAATTAACTCAAGTCCATTTAGACATCACCAAGTCACACAAGTACAACATGATGCACCGGAGCACAGACACAGAGCCACAAGCGTGCGGTCTGACTGGGTGTAGGCCAGACATGTACAAATAACTCAAAAAAGGTAGTTAAGTTAAGTTACTGAGTATCGACGCCAAAAGTAGTTGGAGTAGAGTAGAAATTACGCATTTGTAATAGTAATTGAGTAAACTACTAACTACTGTAAAAAGTAGCGAGTTACTTTGAAGTTACTTTCGAAGTTACTTTTTATATTTTTGTGGCAGCAAAATGAACAGCAGTTTTGATCAGTGAAAAACCCTGCGAGCCTGAAATAAATGCAGTCATTTTATGACTTCCAAAATAGTTTATTCGCTCGCAGAAGCAATTGTCTTTCAAAGTTGTTATCGGAGAGTTTTCCCTTTTCCTTCTAATGACGTCCTCAGTCAAGCTAAACAGACGTTCCACCGTGGCGCTGGATGCAAAGGCAGCGTTCAATTTCAGAAGCAGGCTGTGCAGGGTCGGGTAAGCGAGTGTCGGCATCTTTGGTGTCCATGACGAAACATGTGAGGCTTGCCTCGGCTAGAGGGTCTTTTATAACAAACTCTCCTCCTTCTTTCTTTTTTCTTCGGCAAGTTGAGATTGTTATGACTGGCCCCTCTTTATTCTCACGACGTTCGGAGAGTTCGCCGAGCGAGTGCACCTGACCGTCAAGGGATCAAGTCTCGCGCCACGACGATGAGATCATCCGGACGACTGCGCGTCTCGTTGCAATGTTATATGCTACGCCACTGAAAAAAAAGAATTGCTTTTCGCCGTTGACGTTGGGTCCAACAAAAGGATCTCCCAAGGGTGACTCGCAATCCTCGCCGGCGACTACGGTATCCTGACGCGCCTGACACGCCTGACAAGTAAAACGTTTTCAACAAAGAGGAGGTCTCCCTGGCGTGGAAGGTCGGAAGGACGCGAAGGATTACGTGAACAAGCATCGGCGCTCGTACAGTTGCAGCTGGAAGCGGGAACGTGCTCCCATGAACGGATTATCCGTGTCTGCGTTTGTGCGCGGGGGAGTCCGGCTTTGCAAGGGAGTATGCGCTGACGACGAGGCGACCATGGGAACAGGCGCCCAGCTGCGAGGTCATTCCAGTGGCGCCTACCGTGGAACCTACCACTTGAGTCAGAACTCACTAAAGGCAGACAACATGAAAACAACAACAACCCTCGGAGTGTCCCCGTCTTTCACGGTTGCAGCTGGAGGCGCGGCGCCTGCGTGCATTACCGGATTAGGTCAATACCCGACCAAGGCTTGTTAAGCATCTCTGCCTGCGTTCGTGCGCGCCGGTGTTATGTTTTGGCTGCTCGTCGCCACCTTGGCCCAAGGACGCCTGTGATGCAGTTTCTACGGCTGCCGAGTATAAGTGCGTGGGAACGGAATGTGAGGGGGCCCCTTGTTCGGGAATACCACTTAATCTGCCAGCGTCTTATTTATTTCTGCGCTCAAACTTTTGTGATGAAAAAAAAATAGGATTAGATTTCGAAAGTAGTTAGTAATTTGAGTAGAAGTTACCTGAAAAACGTAGTTAAATTAAACTACTAATTACCCAAATAAAGTTGTAATTGAAAGTTACCAAGTTACTCGGAAAAGTAGTTAAACTACAGTAGTTTGAGTAGAGTAGTTGAACTACGTCCAAGTCTGGTGTAGTAGCTCCTTGAACATATGCATAGTCACACTACAGTGCAACAAAACAAGCATTCTTATTACACCCCCAAAGAGTGGAAGCCTCTGGGCGACAGTCGACGATTTGCTTAGATGGCTTAAAGGAGCTGTGCAACGATATTCACGTTGGAAGAATTGGCGTTTTCCACTTTTGACATTGTTCACCTTCTCACAAAGGACAGAAAACACGCCTCCTTCTTTCGAAATAAAGTTGCGATTCCGCCGCGTAATCGCGACGCGAAAATTAGAATATTCCCCGACCTGCAGGCCGCTAGCAAGCGAGCGGCCGTAGAGAAACACGCGGCATGTGACGGGCGTTTGCTGGGGAATCTTGTAGAAAGATAGCAAGTTGTGCGAATACCTGCTCGATAAAAGGTAACTTTTCTATAAATCTTGTCGTTCCAATATAAATATAAATGCGTCAAAACCTGGTATCATCGACAAAACTTTTATTATACGGAGTTTTAGGTGGCTGTCATCTATCCTAGGTCCACAAAACCGTCAGCAGCGGAACAGCCGCCAGAAGCCGGAGGGTGAGGGAGACAGGGCCGGACGGGTATGGCTGGACCCGGATGAGACTTTCTCTTTCTGCCATATCGTTCGCCCCGCACCTGCCAGCTTGTGGTTACGCGGTCGCGAGCGGATGAGTTCTCGCCGCTCACGGATGGCTCTAAAGAGAGAGCTTCACCGGAACCCCGCGCCTTTCCCATTGACGTCACAGCGCACGTGACCTCGGAAGTTAGTGAAGGAGTTGAGAGGCGCCGAAAACCTCAATCTTTGTTCATTTTTAAAATAAAAACTAGGACATGCAGGCGAAAGCGGTGTTTTGTTATTTATTTCAGAAATGTCGAGACACTAACTCCCACATTAGTTAAGCAAAGTACTGAAACTCTTGCACAGCTCCTTTAAAGGGAGACCCAAGTGCCAATTTAGGCCTCTTTTTTTGGTACAAGGTGGTTTTTGATGCCACATTTTTGGGGCATTAGTCAGTAAATATGACCAGTTCTGTTGGCAAGACGTCCTAGTAACCTTACAGCAATATAAATGCACGGGCACTATTTTCTCCTGGGAAGGACATCCTCCGATCCCCACCATTTTCATAAAATTTTACCAATGAAAAAAGCTCATTGTGTGAACATTCCGAACGTTACTAGTGTTGCTCTTGTTAGGCTTTTTGTACATTATATTTTGACAAAAACGTCAGATATTTGGATGCAGGGGACGAAATAAAACAATTATTGTTTCAAAACGTCGTCCGACGGCGCCCCTTAATTTCTGCTCCTAGGCGCAGAGAGGGGGGCGCGTTACGATCTTTGATTAGATTTTGTTTAGAGAAATCGTCCACCCATAAGTGTAACTTCGTTTTTCTTTTTGTTTTATTTTCTTTAGTATGGCAATGGTTTTTCGATTGAGTAGTCACCATAAATAGAAGATCTGCGAGCTCACTTGAGTGTTCCTTGAACTTCTTAGGTCAGTCTGAACCGAGTTCCCTTCATGTTGACTCTCATGGATCTCGTCCGGAAAAGTCACCAGCCCACGCAAGCACCCCTATTTTTGCAAATCATGCAAGTAAAAGCAAAATCTGCAGTTCAAGACTCGCCAGTCAATGTGCAGCCTATGGTTAGAACTTACATGTTGTGTCAAATGAACACTTTGTGTAAGTATCATTGCTAGAGTTCCTGGAAACATTTCGCTAAAATGCCGAATGTGTTCGCAAAAGAGCATCGCAGACAACCATTTAGAAGCGACTCCTTCAAAAATTAAAGATAACTTGAAATTTTCCACGCAATTTTGCAGTTGCCTTTCTCTTTTCCACGTACAAAAAAAATAAGAACATGTAGGCCCCATTAAAATCTATACCTCGCATCGAGTTGCAACGACCGCTGTCGAACGTCGCTGACGTTAAAGTTGTTAATGGATACTCATTTAAGCGCCCACTCTCCTGAATAGTACGTTTGAACGCTCCATTTCGCAAAACAAATAAAGGAAAAAATGATCATCAATAAAACAACATCAGTATTTCCAGACGAAGTTCAGTTGAGCCGAAACACTCAACTCAGCTTTGGCGAACGACGAAGCTACAAAGAAAAAAAAACGCAAGCGAACAATTGCCTTCAGCTAATTAGACGAGAGTACACTAAATTTGAACCTGGCTTTTCAGTCCTCCTACTGTATCTCGCTTTCTCTCTTATAAAGCTTCTGCTCAAACAAATATTCTACACTCCCCCCCCTCCCACTTTTCCGGTCCAAAATGTTCAAAGAGCAAGCGCTAAACAGCGGAAAGCTCTCTCGGTTGTGACGATAACCAGACGCTGCGCCAAAGCCAGCTTGTCTTTCATCAGGCTCTTCCCGTGTAAAAAGAAAATAAATAAAAACATGCTCGCACAGGACAAAAAAAAAAGGAGTCCGTGCCTATAACCGATTTTAGTTATTTCTTTAAAATTTATGATACACGACACCAATGGCTTACGCAGCGTATTTTATGTTCTCTTTTACATGAACGTACATGTATACACTCTTACTGAAAGTACAGTTTGAACGAGGCTTCCACTTCGAGCCCGACATTAGCTTAAACTATATTCTATAGAACGAATTTGATCCTCCATTCCTCTGGACCTGTCTCGAATGCACTGAATTATGAATGCATTAGGGCTTATGATAGGGAGGAGTAGTTCATTGGAACACGAGAGCACCACTGTTTTTAATGTTTTGTCATTTTTTTCTTCTAGCTTTTTTTAATTTAGTACCGGTTCGACACTGGGTCTGTAGAGCACTTAATGATTGCATTCGCTGGAGAGAAAGGTGATACCTCGGTTACTCTATAGCTCCCTACATGAAGTGCATATAAACAACAATAAAGAAAAACAAGAAACTTTAAAATAAATATGGAATTTTACTCTTGCGGAAGTCGATTCTCTTGTTGCTAGCGAGTTAGTAATTCATCACAGCAGTGACGTTAAAAAATATAACTGATTAGTAATCAATGTAATGACAAAAGTCAGCATGCGCGCTTTAAAAAGGAACTAAGTATAGCTCCATCAGCGAACAAGAATTCGCGTTGCTGTTGTACTATTTTTCTGGTTGCATCCCGACGGTTCCTATTTAAGTTCAATCACCTATGATGATGCAATGGTAATGGACGAGTAGCTCCTGAAACCAGTGAAATTAGTATTCGGTCATAAATCTGGTTATCTCACCACACAATGACCTCCGTGATCGACCATAAGCTAAAAATAAAATAAGGTTACAGATTCTAAACATTTTTATATTTTCTCAGATAAACTTTATAAGCTCGCGAGCTCACTTCTCTCAGTTTCACTTTATTGTGTATGTATGTATATGGTCTATGCGCTAGCACATATACGATACCCCATATACGCTAACCCATTTACACAACCACATATGCGCCTCCCCATATGCGCCATCCCATATACACTACACCATATGCGCTACCTCTAAACGTTACCCCAAATAAGCTACCACATACACTTTACCTCACTTAAGCTACCCATATACGCTACCACATATATGCTACCACATATACGCTACTACACATTACAGTATATCTATAAACAGCGTTTCATCATCTGCCTTCAAACTATAGCCGCACCTTTTTTTATCGATATAGCGCAAATATTCGGCTGCGCACGACACGTCCACTGGCATGAGCTCTTTTTCGCCCGTTACGCAAAAAGTACATTATGACATTCATTCAAATCAAAACCGACAGAGGCTGTAGTTATACATACATAGTCCACTGCGACCCACATCCTGAATGGAGCTGGGAAAAATGGGCCTCAAAGTTGAGCACGCGACTCACTGCTTTCTCACTAACGTTGGAGCTTTAAACACGCACAAGTGCACACAGATATATGCACGCACGCGCATCTGAGCACGCAAACTTAAGCACTTTAAATCGCAGCCAAAAGACACTCTATATATTTTGGTTACTGTCAGCCTTGCAGGTCATTATAGAGAGGAATGCGAATTATACATTCCATGTATCCATACGTGCATTTACAGCGCTCACATCCCCCAGCTTTTCCAACACAGCCGTAGTACATTACGCGAGGTACAAGAGATCACCACCAGAGTTGTCTTGGTGAACTTGCCTCCACCGCCGTTTAAGTTTAGAAAAATCTCCTTTATAATTTCTTACTTGAAACAAAAAAAAAAACATAAAAGAAGCAACGTTTACGCAACAAGGACTACGTTTAACAGCACTTTCCGATGCGGACCACGTAAGCTTAATGTTAATTGTCTGGTTTTAGTATCAATTTTGTTTCTTGTACGCACCTTGTTGTTGTCTCGCTCTACTTCCTACTACGTGCTCGTATTCGCGGCTAAAGACTTCTGATGTCTCAATCAGAGACCCCCTCAAAAGTTGCCCACTAAAAACAATGGCGCCTGCGCACACGTATACACACAGGAAGCCGGCACCAACAGAGGCCCAGCAAAGCGGCAGATGTTCGGAGAGAACCCTTATTACCTCTTAATCGCCGCCGAAGCGATTGCCCTTGGGCCCCCGAGGGGCTGCAATGGATACCTAGGTCCCCCCTCAAAACGACCACCCGTGTTACATTAGGTGGCCCCTCCGCGTTAAGTAACACAGGACGAGGGTGTGCCGTTTTGTTTGTTCAATCAACTTCTTTGTCCGTCGAATGCGTCCAGGAGAAAAAGCCCAAAGCCGCCGAAGTGGAGAAAAAAAATCTAAACAGAGAGAAGCTGTGTTCTCTTCGGAACCGGGGGGATCTTGGAGTAAAAATATGACAAGGGTACACCAGATCGTCGAACCCTATTATTAACGGCTTACCGCGTAATCTGGTACCGCCATCTGTTCGTAATGACTACCCCTCTCCTGGAGGGCAAGTACGGCAGCAAGAGAGGAACAGTTCAACGTGCGCCGTTACTTAGGTAAATGAGGATACAGATTTTTTATTAATAATACTTACTCGCTTCCTCGCCCACTAGATCCTACCTGTGACCCTCGCTGGATTATACCCCTTCCGACACCAATTGAAACACGAGGTTGACCAGGGGGCTGGTTATGGTGTAATCGCTTAACTTCGCAGGGGCACGCCGTCGTAGTGACGTTGGAGATCTTTCTGATGTTGCTGCAAAAGATACGTATCGATTAACGTCGAGGTTTGGTAGGTGAGCGGAAGATTGGTTGGCGAATGGGACGGCAAAAACGTGGATTGTTATCTGAAACAGGGGCTATTAGCGCCAACTGATATCATTCAGGTGCAACGGGAAGTGAGACGGAGAAGGTGATTAATTGCAATTCAAATTAACGGGAATGAAATAGCCGAGAACAAGTAGAAGGGTATAGGAAATGCGGGAGAAACGAGTGTGTCTTGATGTTCATCGACTGGCGGTGGTGCAACACTTTGTACGGGATAAGAACGGAACAAGTAAACTCGTTTTGTTTTCGGCCCGCCTAAGTCAAGTACGCATCGTAGAGAGATAAAACTCTGTGCAAATAGTACGCTAGTGACGGTGATGGGATGTAAAAGATTGAGATAAAGACGTCACCTGGATTGAGACATCCAGGTAATATCACCAATTTAAATAGTTTTCGAAGGGGTTACAAATCTTTAGATACTAATCATTTAATTGTCGAGCGTTCTTTTTTTTCTTTTTTTTTTTTGTTACCCGATTTAATATTTTTGCTCAAAACATGAGCAGCAAGCTGTGCCCGCAATGACGCTTGGAAGTGTGAGGCAGTCGTATGGATCATGCCTTCACTATCTCAACAGGGTGTCATTGGAGCGTGCGCCGACGATACAAGTGACGACATAGCTGAATTGACTACGTTATTCTTCTTATTCTCAACGCCATTGTGGGCAGAGCTTGTGGCGCTCATTTCGCGTGAAACTTTTAAATGGGGTAAAACAAAAACGCGAAAACTGATCAATTAGTACCTCAGAAATCATAACCTTTCCTTAAGTTATTAAAATTGGTCTGGCTTCCAATATAATTGCTTTCCATACTGCAATTGGAACATTATTTCCTACAACCAGTAATTATTATTACTATTATTATTATTATTATTATTATTATTATTATTATTATTATTATTATTATTATTATTATTTATATTTTTTATAATTTTATAAATAATTTTTATAATTTTATAACATTATTTCCTACAACCAGTAATTATTATTATTATTATGCTAAATGGCATGTCCATTTAGCATATATTTGCAAAAAATTAAGAAGCGCCAGCTGCATCTTATATGGATCCAAATGTCTCATGCCTCTTTCTGTTCGTAAGGTTATTGCTAATACTCTTAGGTACAGTATCCTTCGGTATGGCATAACAGTTTTTGGTAATTGTTCCGCTGTCTGGAGAGCTAGAATTGACAGTATCCTTAAAGCAATCCTAAGGAGTGTCTCCTATAACATGCAAGTACCTGAGGACACCACCCTTTTCGACATTCTTCAACTGCCTGACTTTCACACCCTCTATGTTCATACAGTTATTTTGCGACATTTCTGGAGCTCTGAATTCAAAACTTTAAGCTCATCGTCTCGTGCCCTCCGACACGTGCAGCCTTTCCAAATACCTCTTGCGCATACACGATACGGTGAAAGTACGCGAGCATATTACGTTCCAAAGCTTTTCTCACAGCTGCCGCCCGAGCTTCTAGGCCTTACCTCGCTCCGTAAACTTAAGAAATCACTTAGAAGTATGAGTTTTTGATGATCTCTGTTTTACTTTGTTTAGTGTTTCCCAGTGTGGGTTGCACTTGTGTAGCCTGGACGTCCTGGACAATCGCTCGTTGGACCGCGTGTACTGCAATTTCGTTTTTCGCCTGACTATTTTTTTCTTTTCTCTTCCTCATCAGGCGCGACACTTTGGTCTTTGTGATTATCGTTATTTTTATATTAAGTTCTTTTAAACATTATCTATGTACTTGCATCAGTATTTGGAGGTGTGATTCTGTGTGTTGCATGCACCCAATTGCTGACTGTGACCTTGGGACATTCTAAGGACGTGTGTACGTCAATCTGTCTTATTTCCTTTTTGTATACCGGGTAGTAAAGTTTGAAGTGTTAATTTTAGGGTAGCATCCCACAAGCCTTGTTTTGGCTTTGATGCGCCCGTCACGCAAACATTGCTGTGCTCCATACAATAAATTTATTATTATTATTATTATTATTATTATTATTCAAAATACCCCCAGAAGCCTTCCCCCCTTTACGTGCGGGGTGGCAAGAAAGGGGGGGGGGTGCAGTACAGTTTTGTAAAACGAAAATTAAAAAAGAGACATGAAATTTGTGTACATCAACCGAAAATTGAAGCGCACGGACTCTCGAACGTACTGACATTAAATTATACACATTAATATATAGGTCGAGCCTATTAACGCAAGTGAATGTAACACGAGAGTTTCAAATACATTTAACTCTCGGACACTTTATATACCAAGACCCAAGATTTTTTTTTTGTTTACGTTTATGTAAATCAACATATAGGTCATTAACAATCAACCATATGTTATTAGGTGATCAACAAACATTAACATATGTTTGTTAATTATGTAATGAATATGGTACCTAATTATGAGCGGAATTTTCTTGGTCTGAAATTGAAATAACGGCACCAAGAAGATCATTCCAGAGTTTTATAGCGCGTCGCAAGGGAGAGTTACCGAATGCCAATGTGGACCCAAAAATACTTTCGAAGCTCCTAGTGTTAAAGTTCCACGTAAACCGATTCAAATAGCGAGATAAATGTGCGAGTGCAGTTTTTACATAATCAGTGAATCAAACATCCGAGCGAACTTCTACGTCGCGTTTCCAACAGAAAAATCGAATAATTTTGTTTTATTAAATATATCCTGTCGAAACGTGAATGTTAGGAAGAAATAAAAGGGGCCACTCGATTCTGAACGGATTCAATATACATTTCGCTAAAGTTCCCAAGCACCAAAGAGGATGCTGGGAACGTAGGTAGACGTACGTGCGCTGCAAGCGCTCGCCTACTCTACATAAACTATTTGAAGAGAATCCTCAAAATAAGGGCATTCCTGGAATGAACGTGCAAAATATCCTTTGTTTTAGATTTTGTTTTCGAACAGTTATGGCGAATTCAGGTGGTCTATCGCCGGCGAGCCCTTGCCGGTAGCACCGGCGACCGAAAAACGCACCAGAGGTGCACCACGTGACCCTCTTCACCCAAACACAAAGCGCCGGCAACTAGAGTTTTTGTTTGCCTGGGAGCCAGGGTCGCGCTGAGCTTCTGATAACTTCTATCTCGATTAATCTATAATACAATGAGCACGTTGTGTGCGTGAACGACATAAATTTCTACTCTTTGAGCATGTGCGTAAACACAATAGGCTTCACAATAATTTTTCGAAATATTAACATTGCCACAGTCCGCACAGCTTACAGGATATTAAATTATAAAATTAATGGGAGGGCAGATTAATAAGTCGGTGTGGTGCTGCCCTCACAAGTGTCAAATATCTATATATTTTGTTTGGACTTCCGAAGAACTGTTGCCATTTTACGAAGATCCCAAGGATTCTTGCCAGAGTCGCTTTAATGTTCTTATTTATTCTTATTCCATATTTTGTGATCCTCAATCGTCTCATTGCGCTCGCCCACCTTGAAATTGTAATATGCGTTCAAGTGTTGAGCCGCATCTCTATCCATACATTTTTTTCTCCAGCGGTGTGACAACATGGCGTTCCCCAGAGCAAACTGACCTTGCGCAAGCTGGACAAATTCTTTTCAAAAATGTTCGATGCCTCTAAAACAACAATTATATTTATCTTCCTTGTTTTCGCTATATTTTCTGTAAGCACAAAAGTAGTGTCTGTTTTGGTGGCTTCATTTGCGACTTTGACCCGCCATTTGCCGCTGTAGGCGAGCATTGTTTCGTTTAGTCTTTTTCCCCAAATTCGGTTGTGACGATACCGGCATACAGTCTGGCCGACAAGCTGACTGACCTCTTGTAGCTCGGGCAAACAAGATGTGCCGGAGGATAGCCGGCTCGCGCCTGAAAAACACCACCCGAACGGCTTGCACTCGTCAGCCTTTGGCCACGCGAACGCCCTTGCCGAAGTTATGGCAAAGTGTTTTGCCGGGAAATGACCGCCTGAACTTGCCAGCACGTTCAGCGAGTGTACCTACATTCCCGGCATTCTTTTCGATGCCTGGATAATTCGGCCAATGGCATATTTGGTTAATCAGGTAGGATTGATGACGAAACCAGAAAGCGGATGCTTATTCTAATTTCGGGCGGACACATGTTTAGTATGATTGCTTACGGAGGCGTGGCAGAGGAGGGGGGGGGCAGATTTAGGGTTTTTGTTTTGTCTTGAAAAAGCGCGAATGTCACACGGACGGAGTGAAAGGTTTTAATTGACCAAGGGTACGGGATGTTTAGCAGTATTGGTGTTGTTGTGGGAGACCCAATAAAGATTCGAGGTTTGTTCGACAACGGGATACTGATAAGCGGAAACAGCGATGATGGGTGGATTGTTGAGTGAATAAGCAAATTTTGAATTAATGAGCTAACATTTTGACATTTTTTTACATTCTACAAGTTTCCATTTTTCAGTGTGAAGGGTCATTTGCCATTTGTTGCAGCAATAAATTATGCAGGTCAATGTCGTTTTGAAGCTGTAAGTGATCATCAGGATTGTGAATCTTTCTATACAATCATCGGAAAAAAGACGTACACATGGTTTCATTGAATGTGGCAAGATCGTTAACGTATATTAGGAATAAAAGAGGTAGACAAGCCAGGTTCCTTGAGGCACCCCAAAGATTACGTCGGTAAGATAAGAATTAAAATCACCCGTTACTGTGACCTGCTGTTCTTATGGAGGAGAAATTATTGGGGTCCGAGCAAGGGTTAAGTCGCCAATGTAAGGCGAGGAAGGTTTAGGTATTAGACGACGATGTGGCAAACGGTCTAAAGGCATTGGAGAAATCTAAACTATGTACATTTTTCTGGGTGCTTAGGCTTATGTTACTATGCAGTCGACTCGTAAGTGAATTCAAGTACTTTATAATCGCATTAGAATCCCTTGCTGAATCATATTAATATTTGAAAATAAGAAAAGCTTTTTTTTCAAGATAACACATGACATTTAAGGACTAAAACATGTTCTAGAAGTTTTGACAAAGCCATTATAAATGAGCTAAGACGGTAATTGTCAGTTGAGCTTTTATCGCACACTTTGAAAAGCGGAGTAATGCTCTTCCAATCTTCCAGTCTCGAAAAAAAAACTAATCCGGTTTGTAAGTATTGTTAAAAGTAAGTGTAGTATATGTACGATAATAAATCGGCTGCGTTTTGCGAAAATACTTCTCTTGCATTATCTACTAAAAACAGGAACTGCCTCCCTAACGATATAGTCACTGAAACTAACGAACTCGTCTTTCGCGAAAAGTGCTTGACTTCGATGTTGTGCTGTATATTGTTTCAAACCCCATGTGTGTTCACGTTTTCTAGTAATTGCGGTTATTACTACATATTTGTTCTAATAATGACTGTTATAATCCTGTATAGTGTGTTTTAAGTTTGTTGTTTAAACTTGTTGCTTTTGTTGCCAAACTGCTTTTGATTTTGATCCTCTCCTCATGTAATACGTTCGAACGAACGTCTTTGAGTGTAATAAACTTGAACTTGAGCTTGATAGTTAATATTGTCAGCGCCTGCGAACGATAAAATTCTTAGGTTGTTGTTTAAGTTTAGAATTCCAGCAAATGAGATTGAAATGGGCTCCATAAGAGAGTGGTTGACCTCTGACGAACGTCTTTGAGTTTAATAAACTTGAACTTGAACGTGATAGTTAATATTGTCAGCGCCTGCGAACGCTAAAATTCTTAGGATATGTTAGTTTAAGTTTAGAGATTCCAGCATAATGAGATTGAAATGGGCTCTATAAGAGAGTAGTTGACCTCTGACGAACGTCTTTGTGTGTAATAAACTTGAACTTAAACTTGATAGTTAATATTGTCAGCGCCTGCGAACGCTAAAATTCTTAGGTTGTTGTTTAAGTTTAGAATTCCAGCAAATGAGATTGAAATGGGCTCCATAAGAGAGTAGTTGACCTCTGACGAACGTCTTTGAGTGTAATAAACTTGAACTTGAACTTGATAGTTAATATTGTCAGCGCCTGCGAACGCTAAAATTCTTAGGTTGTTGATTAAGTTCTAGAATTCCAGCAGATGAGATTGAAATGGGCTCCATAAGAGAGCAGTTGACCTCTGGTATACACTGGCATGTTAATTAGGTCCTCAGTTGTAAAAGCAGACGTAAAGAAGTCATCGAGAATTGTAGAACAGTTGTCATGGGACACGGGTTGACCCTTATCGCTGATTAGAGATATGTTACTATACAATTCAGTTGGCAATTATTTTTTTTAATTTACTTTAGGGAATTAATGAGTAAATCCGATGAGATCGCAACTAAGGTACGTTTTCTTTCAGTTTTGTAGACAGGCATTATATTATTCGTAGCACCTAGACTACTGCGCCCACATTACGTCATAATTTGAATTTTTCAGCCGCTTGAAAGAGTTTTGTTTTTCTTATTACTATGGATGGCTTGCTTAATGCTTCATTGAACCAGGGTTCACTGCAGTCGGAACAAATTCAAATGAGGGGAACGTGGGCGTCAATGAGTTCGAAGTAATATTGTCCTTCTAAAAGTATTACATTTGTTATCTACACTGCGAGTATAAAGGTCAATGGAAAAGGAAGAACAAAAAATCAGGGGTTCTCATTAATTAAGCGGTAGTCAGCCTTTGTTGTAATATCGTATTAGCTTAACAGTAATTCTACTTTTTGTTCGTGGACAAGTCTAATCTAAGTTCGACATTTTTCTTTTCTTGTGATCACTAAAGCCATTATTGCAGGACACGGCGGTGGCTTCATCAAGGAGATGGCGCTAAAACTTAAGGCCCGTTCACACTTTTGCGACCGAGTTCGACCGAGAGAGACCAGACCGGTTTTTAAGCCTTTTGCGACTTCTTAGGACCGGACGCGGTGCAGCGGACTCAGCCAAGGCTAAATTGTAATTTATTACAATTACAATTACCCTCCAATAAAAGTAAGTGACCGTTACCCCAAAAAGTAATCCGTTACTTTCGTGGCGTTACTTTCAACATGATTGCCCTCAAGTAAGAAACAAAGGGAAGAGGGTTATTCAAGTTCTTATTGTTGCAACCTGTTCAATTTAATGACCTTGAGTATTTTGAGCAACAGCTGACTCTCGAAAGTCTCGTCAGACATTTTGCGTTATTTCTTACTCAATATGTCGACTGCTACGCTGAACACCCTTTGAACTGAGGCACTGGATGGAAGGGCCATATTGTTCCTCACGAATGCTTTATGCTCTGCATTGAAATTTTTCAGGGAAGCAATGGAAGTACTATTTACCTCGAAGATAGAGCAAAGCTTCCTCGTTGCAGCCGTTGCCTGATATTCGAGTTTTAGTAGATGGTTCTGACACCTCCGATGCCCCCGATAACGATATGATGAATGCGCAAAGGCGGCGGCGGAGTATCGGGTTCATCGGACTCATCGGGACGATCTACTAAAATTCTCCATTGTCGAAATCGCGAAGCTGTAGAAGTCATCATACATCTAGCCAAAACTAGAATAAGAATTGATTTATGTCCATCTTACTATACCGGCATTTATTGCCAGACAATAGCAAAACATAGTTGTAACAGTAAGGTGATAATTCAATAATAGATAAGGTTTGGCTCGATATTCTTCTTCCTTTGGTTCTGAACAGGTCGAGCCTCGGTTATTCACCAACGTCTCGTTGGTGAATAAACAAACATTTCCAGTAAATAAACATAAGTAATAAAAAAGGACACTCATAACAACAATTAATTAGGACGTCGGTTAAAACAAGGAAATGTAAACGCACGTTTGCCGTGTGTACCTTTCTTGGTGCTGTTCAAAAACGCATAAAGCACGAACCGACTGCAGTTTACTCCGGTGTTCTCCAGATAGAAGTCCGCTGATGCCACGGGCAGCGAAGGGCAGAGTACTAAGTAAGCCGCGCTATGGCCCCACTCATGAGTTTCACTCTCTCCTCAAGCCAGAACATCAAGTCTATGTCAGCCACCATTATGTTTTATTTGTAAAAATATCTGCTTGATATAAGATGCGTCCTGCTGGGGTAAAACAGGAAGAAGAAAGGAAGACTATTACCGTTTTCGAAGGGCTCCCAAAAAGCCTACTCACAAAAAGGGTGACTGAGATGCAGATAACCTGGCTGAAATTTACGAATAAAGTGGGCCAACCCTAGACGTTGGACTACAAAAAAGTAAGTAGCTTTTAAAACAGGGTCAAATAAGGTGAAAGAAACAGAAAAAAATACATCCTGTTTTCTAAGAGAAGATGATAAGTGTGCAGCAACGAACGAGCATGCATGCTTGTGGCAATAACACCTTCACATATTATCACACCTCTTTTAGTGGATTTTAGGGTAGACGGAGCGTTGTCTCGTGTTGTGACATAATGAAAATGGTCGTAGTCACTATAACCGAGAAGGACATTGTTAATTCTTGTCTGTGCACTTAACGCCTCGAGCTTCTCGAAGAGGCATACAATCACTTGATGTCCTCCTCTCCCCGCCTTCGATCGCAAAGAAAAACAAAGGGACTAAAAAAGCGGATATAACTTGCCCTCCCCCCCCCTCTTTTTTTTCTTTTTGTAGAAATGTTTATTTGGATTTTTTGACATTGTTGTTAGGGTCTAAAAAAATAGATTCAGGGGCTTGGTGTTGCAAAACAAGGCTTTGCGGAACTGAAAAGTGCGAAGCCTCCCTTTGCGCTGGTCAATTCGCGTAACAGTGTCACTGCGCTCGACTTTACCCCCCCCCCCTCAAAAAAAAAAAAAAAACTTTTTTTTTGGAAAGGGACGGGCCGGGGAGGGGGGGGGGTTGGTCCTGAAAAAAATGTAACGGATTACAAGGAATCCGTTACGTAAAAAATGTAAGGGAATTACTTTAAAATTACTCTAGAAAATATGTAATTAATCCGTTACTAAATTACTGATAAATGTAAGGGATTACAAGTAATTTCGTTACTTGTAACGGATTACGTACAAGTCTGCGAGGGAGCTGGTCCTAAGAGATCGCAAGAGGCTTAAAAATTGGTCTGGTCTCTCTCGGTCGAACTCGGTCGCAAGAGTGTGAACGGGCCTTTAATCCAAAATGTTGTCGTCGCGCGTGTACGAGCTTACCCCCTGCGTAAGTGTGAAATTAAGACACATGTCTAACCTTGTTGTTTCATTTTCATCTGGCTGGAGGCGAGTGTGGTGACCAGTCAGCACATGACTCGCACGTGACGTCAGTCCGCCCTTCATGGTGTCCAGAAGCGCCCCGTTAACGCAGCGGTAGGTAAACTCTGCGCGCCCTTTCCCTCATTATGCCTGACCTCGTTGCGTCAGAGCAACCAGTGTATAATGGGGAAGTTGAAAAAGCCAAACAAGAACACGTCAGCGTCAGGGTAGTCGTGATGGATCACAGTTAGGTTATCATGAAATGCATTACAGAATAAGGAGTCACTGTTGGGTGGTCTATTGACTATAAGAACATAAATTTAGTCTAAAAGGAAAATTTATACCATGCCCATTTCTTTATCAATCCGTATCATACATGCTGAAATGTGTTAACTGATTGCTATTGAGATACCGCCTCCTCTTCTACCCTCTTTATCACGTGAAAAATATTGAAGTTACCGCAAGTATTAAATATTTCTTTCCAAAACAACGCGTCGCACTCCCCCCCCCCCCCGTACCTCCCCCTACCCCCCCCCCCCCCCCCACAAAAAAAAAAATTATTTTCATCGTAAAAACATACTACGCCTCACTGAACACTCATTACCCGCCCAAATGTAGAGCTACCCGTCCGAACCAGGTGCCGAAGTTTCAACACTAATCGTTATCTGGCAAAAGTTTTAAGGGATTTTGTGAAATTTGTAATTGGGAAATGGGGCCCATTTTCGCCGGCTTCGGATACTGGCGGCGATAGAGCTCCATGTATTCGAGAACTCTTCCGGACGATATTTTTTTCATTTAGAATATTAGAAAATTATTTAATGTTTTTAATAATATATCCGTTTGTACTGAAACTTTGGCATCTGGTACGGACCTTCTAGGGCGACAATTCGGTAGATAATGAGCGTTCGGAGTTGCCAAGACCCTGTGAAGATAACAATGTCAGTATTGGTATTATTCCCATAAGAGGAAAGTGCTTATGTTTTGGAATTACAACAAAGAAGATTAGTTGGATTCTGTCCAAAATACCTGATAGGACTCGATACGAAAAGGATGTTTAGTAGGCTGCGATGTAATTTTAATTTGTTGAAGGTAAGCTTGTAAGACACATTTTTTTCCTTTGCAAACTGGAGAATTATCCCTCTAGCACTGAGAACTTCAAGGAAAAAATTCTCTCTCCAAGAAAAATGTGTCTCTCAACGCAAAGGACTCGAAGTTAGGATACGGCCTTCGTGTTTGAAGAAGGAACACGTTGCATTTATTGGTCAATATTGTTTTTCGTTGAGTAGACTCACAGGCGGTGGGCTCTTTCAATTCAATCGCAGCTCACAGTCTGCTTAAAATACCGCACGCGAAAATCCAAAATATATTTTCTCACACATAACCCACGTTTTGAGTATCCGCTATTCAGTAAAACAGTCGGTTACAACGATGAAGGCAATTTTCTTCTTCATCGCATACAGCGTGAACATCGCTAATCTAGGATTCGAGTGATGTGAGAACTTCGGCAGACAAAGGGGGCGACAGAGTTTTGAAACGTGCAAGCTAGTTTTCCATAGCGGCCACTTTGTTGGATAACCTCTGCAGTTTGGAGTTGGTGGTTTTCTGTTTATCTTTTAGTCTTTTGACTTCGTAGAGGATTTCCGTTAGACCTTCTTCAACTCCCTTTACCGTACCTAAGATTGCTGATTAACATTACTTCAAGTATCGGGACGAAGTTAAATTCTGCATCCCCTGCCACAAAAACAAAGAACAAAAACATAAATGCAATAAACAATAAAAAATGCATAAGAAACGTAAAAAGTTCATTTTTTTAACGATTAGATGGGCACGACACTATAAAACAAAGGATAAAGGGACATGACACTATAAACAACAGTAGTCGCTCTACCGGCAGGTCGCACAGTTCTCTAAGTAACCAACCAGTAACTACATCAACGATGAACCGGACCTGCAAGTACAGTCATAGCAAGCGTGCCATCCTGGTGGTGCCACGTTAATTAATATGTTTTAGTTAATTATCTAGCTTAGTACGACAATTATCCTACGACATAATGTCTGCCGAGCCTGACAAATATGTTAGAATTAAGATCAGACGCCCTGTATATAGTATATTTTTACACTAGGTAATTATATAGTGAAACAATTGGCAGCCACCTTTACTTTCAAAGACTTGTAATGCATGAAATGCCTGAAATGCATTATATGGAATGGGTGAGGGAATTTGCGTGTCACGTGACGGGTTGTTTCCCGCTAAATTTAGCTGGGAAACTGAATGGCTGTATAGGTCACGTGATGTGAGGTCACGTGAAGACGACTCCTCCGCTAAATTTAGCGGGAAAACTGGACTGGCGTCTGGGTCGCAAGAGGTGAATTTTCCCCCTAATTTTAGGGAGTGACTGAATTAATGTATGGGTCCCAAGACGTGAATTTTCCCGCTAAATTTAGCGCGTAACTGAATTGGTGTATAGGTCACGTGACGTCAGTTTCCCGCTAAGTTTAGCGGAGAAACTAAATTGATGTTTTGGCCACAAGACGTGAGCTTTCCGCTAAATTTAGCGGGGAAACTGGGTTGACATATAGGCCACGTGCCGTCGATTTCCCCAATTGTATGCAGGTCTCGTGACAAGACGTAACATCACGTGACGTCACTTTCTCTGCTAAATTTAGCGGCAAATGCATGGAAGAGCGGACGGACGGACAACATTTTGGGATTGGGGGTTAGCGTTAGAAAGCATTTCTTGCTTTAAAAGCTGGAACGGCTGTATTTCCGTTACCCCCAAAACACCGGTTATAGACCTTTCTTCAAAATATTCGTTCTAATAGAAGAAGTCACGCACCGCTTTGTATATAGTATCTAGGGAAAACACAGGGTCATGAGGCCGTCCCTCCCCTTCGTGCAAGGCGTCCCCGCGGGAGGAGTTAAATTAGTTAATAAAGCGACGAGCGTGAGCTTCCGCGAGCCATCTGGGCTTTCGGCAGTCGTGCATTCACCAAAGTGGAGAATGGCGTTAGCGGGAAATGCGTCACTGACACGCGAGGAAACGTGTTCTACTTCAAACAAAAAGACACAGCTTCACAAAAGCAGCGGAGACGAGCAGCGGGCAGAGGGGAGGCGAGCGCGGGTCCCCGTTTTTCAGAATCCCGCTGATCGTGCAACCGAGATGCGAGCCCCGAAAATTGGCCCCGTATAGCTGGCTGGCTGAGGCTTAATGTGTGTTTGGTTGCGTAGTAACAGACACCGCTCATGTAGCACGTAACTCTCAAAGCTTCTAGTTGTTTTCTCCTCTTTTTTTCAGATTGGTGAGCTGGTATTTGTGTTTCAGCGTATGCGTGTACTTTTCGAGAGACGCTTGATGTTTTATATGCGAATTCGCAATTGCTTCAAGATAATTGTTTCTAAAGAATCAGAAGTCAAGTTCGTTACGTGAAAGTTTATATATCAGAAAGTTAGTCCACCTTGAAATGACGTCTACTGTCTCCGTTGTTTATCGGAGTCTGCATAACCCTTCGATTTCAATCTTAATATAACGAACCTGTATATATAACCAACATCTATTAACAAAACTCACAATGTGACTATCAGTTACACGTCTTGAGTAACGTTCCGACTTCAAACTCGCTATGACGAACCTCTATATAACTAACGAGAATTACCAAACATCGCAACGTTACTATCATTTACAAGTATTGCATAACGTTCATATTTCAACCGCAGTATAACGAACCTCGATTAACGAAATTCACAGCTAAACAATAAGTTTCATGTCTTGATATTTTCATTATCTCCGGGACGTTTCATATGCAACCCACAACAATTCAAAACAAGTATGAATGTGACAAACATAATGAACGCAGAAGAACCACCGATAGCCATATTTATCGTCATTTCCCAATTATCATGCTTTCGAGTTTTAGTGTCCTTACAAACTGATTGCACACGTATCACTTTCAACTGGTGACAAACCAGAATATATTCAATTGAAATAATCTTCATTCTTGGTTTCAACAAGGGCAGTGCAGAAATCCAGCAACTTACTAGAATGGACAGTTGGGCTAGTTGGTATGCGTTAATGGTGAAAAACAGCGCGAAACATACGGACACAGACGAGGGAAATACACACAGGACAAGGCGATCACATGGTCATGTGTGTATTTCTCTCCTTTGTGTCCTTGTGCTTCGCGCTGTTTTTCATCATAGAGCAACTTGACATTCTGTCTCCAAAGAAATTCTGAAACCTTGTCAGTTTAAACAAATCCTGAATACCGGATCCTTCTTGGACCGTGGAAATAGAGATACGGTGTGCCTTACTTTATTTTTCACAGTCCCAGCCTATTATGTTAAGAGATCTAGTATTTTTTTAATTCCACAACCTTCGTTCTCTCATCAAGAGTCTAGTTGAGCAAGAACGAAAGTCAAACTGACCACAAGGGCTCTGTGTTGCGTAACCTAGCATAAGTGTACGAATTGATGTAAGTTTTAGGTTTGTTCTTATATTTCTACATAAAGATAGGAGCATCAAACACTGGTGCCGGTAAACTCAGAAACACCCAGCCGGTACAGACTAACTACTAGTTATTTTGCAAAGTCTCTTCCCAATTACTATTTTCTCCCGAAACCTGAAATCTTAATTTTAGCGCGAAGCATATGTTCGCCTGGCAAGGCGATGCCTGCGCTGTCGATTCCGTCTAACGCTGACTTCGATCTTACCTTCGTATCTTGTCAGCCTCGTCAGCACCACTGTTACCAAAAAACAAAACAAAAAAGACACATAAAAAAAAAACACAGTCGGTGCACAATCAGCGCAGCAGAGGAGTCCCCGCAAGCTGACGCTACCATTAAACTGTAATTAAGACTGCGTGTCCACCGCCGTGTCAAAAGATAACCTTGCTGTTGTCGTTGTCGTTTTTGTTTCTTTGTGACATCGAAGAAGAAACAAGACGCTTAGAAAAACGCGCAAGGACCTTGTGTTTCTGCTCTTATACATGCAGCATTAGATTGTGGCGTCATGTCCTTTGTGTTGGTGTATGCAGTGACACGAAACGCCACAATCACATGCGTAAAATAATTAGAGATAGTTTAATTAATCATGCGTTTTCGCTTGATGGTGAAGCTAAGGAGATACTAGGTGCATTTTTAAACATTTCTTTTTATATATATTGGTGATTTAATCTCGACACAAACACGTGTTTTGAAGCGAATTTTAATTTTGACAAAAAGAAAATGCATTGGGAGACTTCCTTAAAATAGAAGGCGGCGTAAAAGGCAAACGTGGCAGATATGTTCGTTTTCATGGTGTTGATCATTAGAGCTGTCAAGGCGAAAACTAACATTTCCTCAACCTGTCGGGGATCAAATGTTTGACCGCTAGCTATTCTGTCACTTTTCACACAACTGCGCCAGAACACTTCTCTGATATTCTTAAAATAGTTCTCATGGCGCTTAATAAGTGACAAAAATAATTTTAACGTAGACTAGCTTTGAAACCAAAATGTCGAACTATCTTCCTTTATTAATTTCTGCCAAATTTCGGCAAGTTCTTAAGTACGGTACTATCTAAGTCTTGTGCTCAACTCGCAGTAATGTACACTGCGTGCTCAATGCACTCTTCCACCGTCGCCAATTCTAAGCACACACAGTTTTCTTTTTAATTTATTACTAGTAAGCCTAAAATACACTTGGATTATACTTTTCGAAAGTAGACTTTAGTTTATTTTGTAAAAAATGCGCAATACGAGTGCCTTTTTTTCTTTTTGCAAGGGATTGTATTTGAGTGTTTGGACCTTACGTTTCGCGAACATGTTCTGAACACTTGGCATCATCATTTTCAGCCAAATTCGTGCACTCTTTAAAAGTGCGCGCAGATTGTAGCTACTGCGCCAATTATCCGGATCCGTCATTATTTTTGGTACGTTCTGTGAGCTTCTATTGTACGCGACGTCTTCGTCATCGTCCGTCATGAACTCGTCTCAGCTTGCATCGATAGAACGAGTACTTCGTCAGCCTTGCTCAGAGGACTCAGATCCCAATGTCTACTCGTCGTGCCCAAGGAGTGGTGACCGTCGAAGTTTCTTGATGGAGTTTTGAAAAGGGCAGTTTGGTAAGGAAAAAAAATACCGCTTTATTTTGATTTATTAATCAAACCGCCATATGCAGAATTGCGTTTTATGACGGAACGCAGAGGATGCTAACTCCTGTCTCAGCCTTGCAGGCTACGCGACGCCGTGTAAGCGTCACCACGTTCTCTTCTTGTATCGTTTTTTTTCTTTTGTTAAGTTTTTGGAGCAGGGGACGTCTACTCGAAGCGCCTCAGAGTCCCCTCCCTCTTGCTTTTTTGTGATTTTTTTGCCTTTCACAGTTGCCGTTGTGTGGCCAGTGGAGCTTGCATCGCAGGTGTTCGGCAGTTGGCCACGCTTCACCCACTTTTTTCGAGGCTAAACCGGAGTTAGCCTCAATAAGATTTAAATTGTGCATTAAAATTTCAGACATCATCCTTTTTACTGGCTGGTCAGATTTCGGGAAGAAAGAACCCAACCTGGCGTGTGTAAACGCAGCAGACGCCACACACGCGCACAAACACACACGGATTACTCTCGCCGAGAAAGGTATGTATCTATACCCGATGGCCTATTGAGAGTAAACGCGCCAACGGGGGCTTTACTGCGCCACTGCCAGCGCCAGAAACCTCCGGGCTGATTTTTAACCGATCGACTCCGCGACCCGCCTCCAGCGCCATCGCGAGAAGTTCCCCATTTCCTTTCATAACACCCCGCATTTCTGCCCCAGCGCCGCGATCCGCCTCCTCCATAAGCGAAGCTGAAAATGAAGCGAAAAAAAGTTACTGCGCCAAAGACACCGTATATACGGAACCCGGAAAAGAGAGATGACGCAGTTCAGTGAGAGGTCCTCCTCCTAACAGACCAAAAACTCTCCGCAGCCTCTTCCTCCTCCCTTTCGATCATTTGGCGGAAGCGACCACAGACCGTCGATGACGCGGCTATTGTTAGAACGTCTGGCACAGTCGCGTCAATTGCCTCGCGAGCTTCGGCTGCCTTTTCTTAGTTTATTGTTTTTTTCCCAGCTTTTCCACGACATTGGGAACCACTGTTGCGGGTTTCAAGTCAACTACAATTCGTTTCGCCTTATGCGATGGAACGCAGAGAACGCCACGAGCCATCCAAGCCAATCCAAGGCCACGTGAGCGTCACGTGATCTTCGGGAGGGACGCAACAAAGCACATCACGTGATAACTTCGCAACGTTCGATTGGCTAGGGTGACTCGTAGCGGTTGCTGTGGTATAATGTAAGGCAAAACTGGGTATATGGTCGGTTCACGCCTCTAAGCTGACAGTGCGATGGAAGCTACTTACTCACTGGAACCAGTCATCTTTCGCCACGTGATCAAAGCTCTCGTTGATACCCAAGGGCAGAGAGACGGATCGGGGCGTGAAATGGATGCAGTTGATTGGTCCTGCGAGTGCGTATAGCTCCCACGGCACTGTCAGCTTAGGGGTGTATGGGAAAATAGACTACACTGTGGGCGGGAAACTGAAACGACTGCGGGTCGGGTCTTGACTCTTTATCCCGATTTTTGAGCGAAGCGCGCCGGGTTCCGAAACAATCAAATAGAAGAGGAAAAACGTAAAAGAGAAGAATCTCTGCCGGAAATTGTTGACGAGGGAAATGGCGCGGAAGTGATCTTTGGAGAAAGTCTGCGGGGGTGTAGAACCGCGGTTGAGGCTTCAAATGTCCCTTTGAGTTGACGACTCAGGTTTCTCAGATTAGTGTCATTACTCCCTTGTTCTGGGTAGGACGTATAAACTAGGGTTAGCAGCAGTTCTACTGCTCATGCATCATTCAAAAGACATGGTCTGCAGACACGATGTGCAGAATTATCCGCGGGCACGTCTTGAAGCATGTTCGACGCAGGTTTGTTTACACGCATACTTCGAATAGCTTCTGCAGATGCAGTTCGTTTTTGTATGGCTAACGTGCCAGCACCGTCATAGAAGAAAAATAAATACGTCTAAGACAGTGTCCGCAGAACTGTCTTTATTTTGTATGATGTATTTGCAGTGTTGACCGCGGCTGTAGGCTTCCGAGCGCCTCGGCATGGTAGAAACCAGATTTAGCTGGACTAGCTATACACTCGTAGAATGCAATATTTGCGGCTGGTTTTGTTAAAATAGTAAGCGAGCGTTAAAGGGGCTATGAAGAAGCCCCTAAGGTAATGAAACTTGAGGTAGCTACACGTTGTCGAGATTCTATATTAAAGGCGGTCTTTTGAGCTACCCAAAATAAACAGATTTTTTTTCCCGAATACTCAGGTTTTACTCTTTCCGGCAAGCAATTGATTATTTCTAAATTCAACATACCATTGAGAAAACGTTAAATAAAGGAGATGCCAAAATCAATATTCAAACCTTTCATCGCTGTTCGGTGGAGGTAGAAAGAAACAACATATAACATACAATGTCTGAGCAGGCGGTGAAACAAAAATATATGCTATATATATATACATCTTCTTTTCTTTTTTTTTTTTGTTGTTGCTGCGCGAAGCTAGCTATGTTTCATTTCACACCACCAGACCTGCTCTAAGCCGCCGGGAAGAAGCTGTAATACAGCCCTATTGCCCCACATTGAAATATTTCACGTAAGGTTTTTGGTGTTGCCAGAACATCCTCTCAGCCTCTCAGACCAAATTTCAAACTCAGATATCATTGCAAAATAAAATATAAAAAAATCAATGTGTTTAGCAATTTGTGTTACTAGTTTAGATGTGTACATGAAAGTAACCATGAAATGATTTTTCAACTTCTTTCTCCTTAGCTTTCCTCCTAAACTCAAAAGCAAAATGAGAAATCGCGTGGTCGTTACGTGCTTGGGCACCGGTACGAGGACTCCAAGATTCCAGCGTGCCGTTCAAGCACACCATAGAACTTGTGATGCGCGTGTGATTATAAATGCCATCTCGGCACTCATTGGCCACGAAAGCGAATTCAAATATTCGTCGACGGATTGATTGTTGACGAGGGCATACGTCCGACTGACGCAGCGCACGTATTTAACTCGGGAGCTGAGGTCGGCTGACGTGCATTTGGGTACCGTGGATGAATCATAGTGAAAAGACAGATAGCTCTTGAAGGAAAGAGAGAGGGGGGGGGGAGTACCAGATAGTCCGCAGTCATTTTCTAGTGTTTGTACCAAAAAAGCAAGCTTTTGATTTTCAACCCTCTCTTTTCTTTTAGCCCTCTTTGCCCCCACTAAACGGTATGCGATTACTGAAACCCCAAGCTAAAATAATTTATCCCAGCCCAGAAATAATTTTATGACCCCTTTAATGTGATAAAAAAATTTGAGGCAAATCGGTTACTGTCAAAACTTCGTGTTTAATTGCGCTGTGTATTTTCTATACGTCTTATTGTACTAATTCTTCATTTTCAACGAAGTAAATTTTATCAATTACGGCCCCGTCGATTAATCCTACCCACGGGAGGCGGTAGTGTTTAAAAGCGTGTGTGGCGTCAGTCATCAACTCACCTGTAATAATATCGCTTTCACTCTTCTCAGCTTTTTCAGTTTAGCTGAGAAACGATGCACAATAATGATATTTCCGTACATCGTTAAAGCAAATGGTGGTCATGAAATCAGTTACGCGTCGGCGTTCTGACACGGCTACCCGATCAGTCTCAAGCTTTTATCGTGAAAATTGCAAAACAAGTATAATCGTGAAACTGGATGATGATTCTATTGAAGGAGCCGCGCAAGCCATATTGGGTTCAAATGTTTATCGCTTTACACAAGCCTACTCGCCGACAACTTTTGGTGCTTAGGCAGTTAAAGCTATGGGAACACGTGCGCATGCGCATCTTGAGCGCCCATCAAAGTTGTGCACGTGCACTCCACTTTTTTCTCTGAAATGCCACACAGAAATTTGCCTGCGGGTATAGTGCGACCCGGGTGTATCCGCACTCGACTCTAGACGCTACAAACACGCGGCGGATTGAGCCGCCGAGATGCCGAGCGCACTGAAGCGGGCGTTGACGATCCTCCACAAAGGCTTATGCTGAGGGAGACGGACAGAGTAACACCTAAAGTGGCAATAATACCCTGTCCTGCTGTGGCAATGATGAAGTGAAGCGAACGGAATAAGAGGAAACAAAAACTGAAGGTCGGTTATTGCTGCGCCCATCCACAGCCTGCCTGAAAGAGTCTATACTTACACGCATAAACTTCTTTCTTCCTGTGTAATGCCAAAGGAGAAAGCGTGCCATTTATTTCAGTGCCAAATATTCGGGTAGTGGCTCTTGTCCAATCAGTGCAATAACGTGAATATCAGAGCGCTAGCAATTACAATACCATTAATAGTAATTCACTCGTATTCACGTGGGTAACCCGGGCATACCGGGCCGCAAAAAGGCAGGGGCTGCCCATACCGCAAAGGCTCGCGAGTTAAAATTGAGGCCCATTGTTGCACAGACACATGCAGAAGGCAGAAGAGAAACATTTTTTTTAAAGACCGGGGAAAGGGGGAGGTTGGGGGGAGGGGGAGGGGGGGGCAGGATTGGAAACGAGAGACAGTGGACTTTCTGCCGGCAGGCCTTTATGTATCGCGTTACTTCTTTCTATTTTTTCCCTAACAACTAATAAATTAGTCTCTTTCCTAGATAAGGAACTAGTAACTTATTTTTGTTATTGTATGATGGAGTAAAGATTAACGGTGTTTAGTTGCTTCTAGAGAAGAACGGGTACAACTCAAGTTACCCTATTTTGTTTTCACCCCAACTCGCGTCTGTGCCTTACACGGCAAAAAAAGCATCAATAAAAGAATTAAGATGCCCTTGAACGCGTTGCTCGGCTAGACATTATTAACGACACAAAATATTCGAAGGCGGTTCGTCTTGAGCTAAAGAAACGCGTTCTCTTTTTTTTTTAATCTCAATAACGAGTAACGTAATTAGTTAAGTTTTGAGCTAGCAGCGAGTAACGGTATTTAGTTACTATTTTCAGTAACGTGCACATGTCTGGAACATGCTTTCCACAGCGTTCATGGTTGATCCTAGGTCGTGATGTTCGGGGTGAAATGTCTGTGAGAGCTCCGGGGAAGCTGTTGACGCAGCACAACAGCACGCGGCAACCAGAAGCTCCATGCATAGCCTCCTCCATACTCACAAAACCTGGCAGTTCGACGACGGAGCCATAGAGTGCCCGATCGCAGATTTGGAGCGCGAGGATCTGATAGCACAGAGCATCAAAGAGCCATTTCTCGGGGAACCTGGACGTCAGCGCACAACTTTTGCAGCGGTGAGGACCCGAAACACACTTGTTCGCTCGGGAGAAGTGTGTTTCGGCGTCTCGCCGCAGCGGTGCGCCAGTCACGTGGCTCTCCTCTCATCCGTTGTCTGCCACTCCACCTTTTCCATTTCGGCGGCCGCTTCTCGTGGCGGTCTGCCAGGCTTTGTCAGTATGTAGGAGGCTATGGTAGAGAGCATTTCAGCTGTCTGCGTAAGAGGGAGCGTGTTTTCGTCCGTCACTTCCATACAAGTAGTCACACGTGCTAAACGAAAAGCGCCGAGTAAACAGGGTTAAGGAAGTAGGTAAGACGAAGCGCACTCTCAAATGAAATTTTATAGAAACACGCACATAATTAATACGTCTTTCTGGGTATTCGCTCAGAAAATAAAACTCTGTATCTGTCAGGTGCATTGACGGGGCACTGACGCACTTGCTTTCTCCTTGCTCTCTGATAAAAAAGGCATCGTGAAATTATAGGGCAGTTTTATCTGCGTATCTTCCGAAAATTGTTGTTTGTGCTATTTCTGGGTCACATGGCCACCTATCCCAGCGCACTGACAGATTGCCCGTCGGGGACTGTTTTACTGACCATGAATGCTATCTTGCTACCATGCATCACCATGCGTACCATCTTGCTTGCTTGTATCTCGTTATCAGCGGACCGCGGTATGTTTTGGCGGAGTGCGGAACATGGCCCACGTCGATAGGAGCGCGGACTACGGCCCGAAACCGCGAAGTTTCCCACCAACAGCAATTTCTGTAAAATTAATGCAGCTTCGTTCATTCGACCGGACGCGATGAATTTCGGTAGTTTTACAGAAACATCGTTGTGTGAAAACAATTAGGAAAAAATGGTGCGGGGATGAAATGGTTGTAATATGGCCTGCACACATCGAGGACGACGTAAAGGACGGAGTCTAGGACGACGTCAAGGACGACTTCAGGGACGACGACCTATAGGACGGCGTCGAGAACGACGTCTAGGATGACCGTTAGGACGTCCCAAAGGACGACGTCTAGGACAAAGTCGGGAAGGACGTCCTAGCAGACGATCGTCAAAGACGACGTCTCTAGGACGACCTCTAGGATAATCTCTAGGACGACCTCTAGGACGACGTCGAGGAGGACATCAAAGACGTCAGGTCACGTCAGCTTCAGCTACCGGCGCTTACACGACCCGTGCTTACGACCTTACGCGACCGGAGCTTACGCTTCACTGCAGACATGGGTGTTACGTGGCCTTGATAACGCGACCTTTGAGCGTAAATGTTTTCCCTCTTTCTCCCTCCCTCTTTATCTCTCTCTCACTCGCTTGTCATTGTGTCATTTGACTTGACATAAAACCGCCTACACTATTGACATTCATCTGTCCCGCACTTTATCTAGGGAGTTGTTTGTTTTAGGAGTGTTCAATACGCTGACCCTATGAGTCAAGTGCTAAAGTGCTGTTACTAATTATTTTTGCAAAGTGACCCGTGACTATCATGTCTTCTATTACTGTTTTGATGGTGATGTTTAAAATGTGTTTAAAAGTGCTGTTACTAATTATTTTTGAAAGTGACCCGTGACCTATCATGTCTTCTATTACTGTTTTTTTTTCACTCACTTTCCTCTGTAACGCCCCCAGGGCATTGAGGGTATGTAAATAAATAAATAAATAAATAAATAAATAATTAAATTTAGTCTGCGAGTTCATCTTGCTGAAGAACAGAGAGAGAGAATGAACTTTATTTGTACTCAGGAAACCCTGGTCCAGGTCTCCTAGGGGTGGGGGGATGTGGTCAGGACCTCGTACTCCTGAAGCACTTGTGCCGAGACAGTCTTGGCATGAGCCGCGAGGGCTTGAAGAGTCTGCTCGGCGATGTCTAAGGGTGGCGCCAGCCACTCCTCCCAGGAGGTGATTTCGGGGGAAGGGGGGATGAGGGGGGTAAAGGGGCACGCCCAATATGTGTGACGCGGCCAGGGGTAGGTGTCACAACATTGACAATGGGGGTGGCTGGGTCGCCGGTGAATTCTATGTAGGACGTGATGTGATGGCAGTGAATGCGTCTGCGCCTGCCGGATAAGTGCGGCGTCTGCGCGGCTGAAATGGGCGGGAGGAGGGGGCAGCGTTTGTCGGTTCCTACGGTACTCTTGCAACAGTGTGCGGCGGTTGTGTTTATCGAGAGCTCTCTGTGTTTTGGGAGAGTATGGGCTAGACCAGCCAATGGAGGGTCCGGGAACGGGAACTCGGGTCAGTGCATTGGCTTTTGCATTGCCCTCCATTGAAACATGGCCTGGCACCCACACTAAACGAAAATGATGGTAGGGGTGTTGATGCAATATTGGGGCGAGGTAGTTTCGAGTGTAAACATTGACTTTGTATTGAAGGTAGCTGCGGAGTGCGTCTTGTGAGTCTGAAAATATTAAGGTTGGGTGGTGTGTGTAGGGTTCGGTGCAAGCATGCTCAATTGCTATGGCAATGGCGTGTTCCTCTAAGTCATCGATGGCGGGTGGGTTAGTGTATTGCAAAGCATGTTCGTGGTGTTCGGAGTGGTAGGCAATCGTTCCAGTGTTGGTGTCGGTTTGAAGGCTCGCATCTGTGAAGTAGACGCGAGCTCCTTCTTGTTTTAGTGTGAGTACTCGTTGTGTAAGAGCTCGTGCTCTGAGTTCTCGGCGCTTTTTGTTTCTGTCGGGGTCCATGTTTCTTGGGATAGGCTCTACCTGGATATTGGGGAGGATGTTCCACGGGGGTGGTTCTTGGGGGATGTCTGGGAGGGTGGAGGTATCGTAGTTGATGAGGGACAATATATGTCTGCCCTGCTTGGACGTTTTCAGGCGTTGTAACTGGGACGCTAAGTGCAGTGGTATGAGCTCGTCTAGTGTGTTGTATGTTCCCGTGCCGATGACTTGTATTGTCGAGGCACACTGTGGGACCCCCAGCGCGAGGCGATAGGGTTTCCGGAGAGCTCTTTCTATTGCTTGGAGCTGTGAGGCAGTGGGCTGCAGGTAGGGAAGCAGATATAGAATTTGGGAGGTGATGAAAGAGTTTATTATTTTGAAGATATGGTTTTCACGGAGGCCTTGGTTTTTTTTATATTCTGCTTATGAGATGTGTAATTTGTTGGATTCGTGTGTGTAGTTTGGCTAATGTACCGTGTGCCCTGCCGTTTTGTTGTATAGCAAGGCCTAGGACTTTGATTGTGGGTTTGTGTGGGACTGGCTGGCCGTTAATAGTCGGGTTGATGAGGCCCCGCTCCGGAACAGCTCCCCGTCGGTTGGAAACGACGAGAAGCTCCGACTTGTCCGGAGCCAGGGTGAGGCCCAGGGAGGCGGCGTAGTTGGAGACCCTATCGCAACCAGCCTGCAAGGCACCCTCCTGTTCCCCGGGCGAGCCGGTGTTCGTCCAGAGGGTGACGTCGTCAGCGTAAACTGAGTGGAAGAGGTCTGGGATTTCGTTCAGTTGTTGGGGAAGGTTGAGCATGGCTAGATTGAACAGAGTCGGGGACAGAACCGAGCCCTGTGGGGTGCCGCGAGTGAGGTAAAAGGGAGTTGATTTGTGCCCCGGTATATGGAAGGTGGCCGATCTGTTGCTGAGAAAGTCTCTGATGTAATTATATATGTTTGTGCCGCAGTTTGTTTTGGCCAGGTTTGTTAATATGATTTCGTGGTTTACGCAGTCAAACGCTTTGCGAATGTCTAAGGCCAAAATACAGCGTAGTTGGGCTGAGCTGGGCTGTTCGAGGATGTCGTGGTGTAATCTAAGGTGTGTGTCCTGTGTAGATATGTGATGGCGGAAGCCTGTGAGCGTAGGTGGCAAGATGTTATTTGTTTCCAAATGCCATTCTAATCTTGTGAGGACCATTCTCTCTAACAGCTTGCCAGTGCAAGATGTCAGAGAGATGGGCCTAAGGTTTTGTGGAGTCAGTGGCTTACTGGGTTTAGGGATGAGTATGATATTGGAGTGTTTCCATTTGGCCGGTATTTGCCCGGTGTCCCATATTACGTTGAATATCTCGAGTAATTGGGTGTGGGCTGTTTTGGGGAGATTCTTGAGCAATTTATATGTGACGGCGTCTTCCCCTGGAGTGGTGCTTCGCCGGAAGGAGGCAAGGGCGCTCATTAGTTCGCCTAGTGTGAGAGGGGAGTCTAGTGGGGTTACATCAAACTGTCGAGGTGTGAGGTTACTTGTTGGAGTGGGTGTGCTGTCGGGGTAGACAGCCCTAATAAGTTCTTGTTCTAGTATTTCAGGGTTGGTGTCCGTGGCCAGAAGAATTTTAGATAGGGGATCCTTGGGTGAGGAAGGCTGAATTAGACTCCTCAACAGTGCCCAAGTGCGTTTTGAGCCCATTTGGGTGTTTAGCGAGTCACAGAGGTTCCACCAGTTCTGTTGTGTAAGTTGTTGGGCGTAGCTCTCTGCTTTTAAAGTATTATCTTGAATGCGTTTCTTTAGATTCCGGTTGGATTTCTTTTTTTTTCCATCTTTTGATTAGCGAGCGTCTGGCCTCCCAAAGGTGTGTGAGATGGCGGTCTATGTATGGCGCTTGTTCAGTGGTATATATTTTTTTGGTGTGTTTCCGCTGGTGCCTGACAAGCGAGTCGAGCCATTCCTCAGGGTTCATGTTCGGATCCGGAGGGGACATATCAGTGCGAAAAGCATCCCAATCTGTTAGGGATGTGTGTGTGTATCTAGGTGTATTTTTGGGTTGATGTAGTGTTATGGTAAGAATGTTGTGGTCGCTGCCGAGTGTTTCCTGAGTGTTCGACCAATCCGGAGTGTACGCACCTTTATAGAAGGCGATGTCTGGATTGGTGTCGCGCTCAGCAGAATTACCGAGTCTTGTAGGGAAGTGGATGTCATTTAAGAGGGTGAATCGTGCTTGTTGACTGGCAGAGGCTAGTCTTCTGCCGTTCGGTGTGTCGCGGGGGTAGCCCCAACTGACATGCGGACAGTTGAAGTCTCCTAATACCAGGGTGTCGTGTGTTTTGCTGTTATGAGGTGTGAAGATCGGTTTGGCTAGTCGTAAGGGCTGTCTTGGGTGATGGTATACGTCAAGTATCTGAAGTGTTGTGGGGTGTCTTTTGTCCGGTTGCACTACCACTCCGAGCGTGAGCGTGTGCTCGTCAGATAGATGGGCAGTATCTATTTGGGTGGAGCTGAGGGATTTGCTAACTAATGTGAGCAGATTTAGCTTGGTCCGGTCGGTGCCGTCTCCGTGGTGGTAAGTGGTGTAGCCGGCAAGTTTAAATAGATGGAATGCTTCTTGGCATACGATGATGTCGGGGGGGGGGGATGCGTGCTGCTGTGCGTAGAGTTGTAGTGATGATTGTTTAGTGCGTAGGCCACGGCAATTCCATTGCCATATGACGAGTGATGTAGGCTTAGTTATAGTGGTCAGATGTAACAGATGAGGTACTGTCTCGGCGTTGTTTCGGCGTATTGGTGCTTGTGCCCGGGGAGCGCGAGCGTGATTTGCGGAGTAGACGGAGTATGCGATCAAGCTTAGCCTCCATAGAAGCATTTTTGCTGTCTTGCGCTGCGAGGCGTTGCTCGTGTTGCTCCTGTTGAGTTTCTAGGGCGGTAATGTGTTGCTGGAGCGCGGCTAACTGTTCGCGGAGGGTTGTGAAGAGAGTTTCAATATTCGTCATGGGTTGTGTGGGTGGCGGCGAGGGTTGCGTGGTACGCAGTGATGGGGGTGCTAGTGCGTCGCGGTAAGATGCTGATGCGGGGAGGGGGTAGTGGAATCACTCATGTGGTCGGGGGAAGGGGAGGGAGGAGGGAGTGGCTGGCTCACCTGTTGTGGTGAGCTGGAAGTTCTGGACTGGAGTTGCTGCAAGTGGTTTGGCTGTGCCTGGTCTCGGCGTGGATTCGAATTTGGGGCCGGGTTCCCCGCACCTTGGATGGGGTCTTAGGTCTTGGAGTGGTTGGGCGGCGAGCCGGTGTCCTCGATCGCGATCGAGGTCGGTGTTGCCTTGCTGGTGGTGGCTTTTGCTTGGTTAGGTCTTGTGCCGTGGTCTTCCGTAACTGGATGCGGCGTTCGTACGCTTGTTTGACTGCCTGGGCGTTGGCTTGCAACCGTGCTGGGCATTGCGTGGATGTGGTGGGGTGATCGCCGCTGCATGTTTTGCAGCGAACATGGCAGTCATGTGGTTCGTCGGTGCTGTTTAGCGGAGTGGAGCATTGAGCGCAAAGAATGGTGTCAGGTGGGCTTGCGCATACGTCGGCTCGGTGTCCAAGGAGGTGGCACCTACTGCAAAACTGGGCCTTTGGGCGGTGGGGGTAGCATCTGAACTCGGCTTGGCCGTAGCAGACAATCTTCGGTACGTAGGTACCTTCGAAGGTTATTAGGACCGATTTGGTTCGTCCTAGCATTCTGGCGGTAATGATATTGGCGCCAATGGGGATGAGGTGCCGTTGAAGGGTCTTCTCTGGTGTCGAAGCCTCGACGCCATGGATCACACCTTTGCACGATATTGTTGGGGCAGCGGTGTAGGACGTGTACGGGTGGTCCCGATTATTTAGTACGAAGTGCTTGTTGTCGAGGATTTTGGCTGCAGCGGTTGGGCGAAGGGTTTTAAAAGCCAGTATGTTTTGGGGAGCTTGTACTTGCAGCATGGAGTCGGTCATTTCACCTGGCGTGAGGCCCGCAGCCATGACTAGGGCCTGCATGACGTGATGCGGCTGAGCGTCGCGGAGGAGAAGTCCGGTGGGTCGGATAATGACAGTTGTGATGTTCGTGGTCTTGCGGCGCGGATTTCCGTACACCGTCTGCCATTTTTCTTTGAGGGATGCGTCCTCTTCTTGCATGGCGGGTGATTGGGGATTAAGCGCTTGCTCCTAGCGCGACGACGAATGCACGGCAGCGAGCTTGAGGAGCCGGTGCTCGGAGCGCGCAGCCGGCGCCGGCGCTGCCGGCGCCGCTCGCAGCCGGTACCGCTCGCGCGGCTTGGCCGTAAGGCTTAACTTGAGGCGCCGGGAGGGTGCGAGGATCGTGGGCGGATAATTCCAAAAGAAAGCTCACCGGCCGCTGAATCTTCTCCCAGAGGTTCCTTGGAGGTAGTAGAATCGGCGTTGTCAAGGATTGAAGACGGTTAGCCCTTGTAACTGGGGATTTAACGATCCTTAGGACGGAGCGTTCCGTTGGCGTGTCCGGCGTGGTAAGGCCTGAAGAACAGAGGCAGTCAACAACAGCAGACGGTAGAGCGATCGCAGCATGGGACGAAGCTCAGAATAAGATCAGATCTGAAAAATACGATGCGCGCAGGGACAGTGACAGGGTAAAACGCCACGCTCAATTTTCCTGAGCACATCGGACTTTGCAGATCGGATCCTATTCTGAGCTTCGTCATTTGCTGGGGGCCTTCCATCGGTCGACGTAATTAGCTCACTTCCTGTTCTGCAAGAAAGCAAACTCGCGGACGTTTCTTAGGTTGCACTGTCCATCAACAAGGCGCTATAGTCACCTCATCCCCCTGCGGCGTATTGCCGTTTGCTCACGGAGTAAAACCATGGAGCAAATCCGGGGTCCTGATTGATTTTTGATATTTAATATTTGATTGATATTTCAACTCTTGAAAGTGTCCACTTAATTTTTTTATGCGTGCTGCGTACCTTTTCTGTGTTATTTTCCATTGTGAGAAATAGGGCTGGTAAGTGCCTGGCCATTCAAGCTTTTCTGCTCGACATGCACGGGAAATGAAGGTGGTGAAGGACGTCGAACGGCCCTCGACGCGATTTTGCGAACATTGTTCTCCCCCTCCCAGACATAATCCGCGTAGAATCCTCAGTCATTTCCAAAATAGTTGGTCCGGGTTGGGGTGCGAAACGGGTCAGTCGCGTTCGTTCCTTTGCCTTGGTGCTGTTGTGAAAAAAGAAGCTCTCCCCAAAACGTGCCCCAAAACGAAGTCATCTTGGATTCCGTCCGATCGTCAAGATGCAGACTGTCGTCGACTGTGCCTGTGTTATTTGAGATCTTTCTCAGATAAATTCTTTTCGGATAACGCTGCATCGTGTGGTACGTACAATATATTGTTCGATTGCTAGAACTTTTCTGAATTGTATGTGCGTGTCCTGTCCATCGGTAAACACGTTATTTGTGAGCGTGAAAAATGCATGCCTTTCGGCTATCTTCAGTTCTAGATTATTTTCGGCAGCTAAGCGCTTTGTCGTTTGACACTGCGGCTAATCGCGCGGCGCCGTCAAAATCGTAAAAAAAACTAAAAAAAACTAGAACTACACGTTCCAGCCACATTCGTTCTGTCACGCGCGTATCCAAAAGACTTAAAATGGATTTATAAGTATTTTATTGCTTTTTTGTTTTCAAATGTGGTACAATACTTTCACCATGACCTCGGGAAAATACATGCACCGTGAAACACAAAATACAGCGAGAAAAATCGAGAATTTAGCCGCCAGCAGTGTTTGAAACTGCGCCTACGCAGGCTGCGCCTATCGAAATCACAGTTCACTCGGTTGGGGTTAGCAGGCACGCCGGTCAGAGTCTAGCCTCAAACCAAGTGACAGGGCTCGAAAACGGTTTGCTGCCCCTGGGGTCGAGTGTTTCTTGGAAAAATGTATAGGACCGCAAGACCAGCCATGCAAGCAGCCAGCCAGCAAGCAAATCTCTTGAGGCGGAATTCCAATATCCGAGGCGGCATACTTGTACGCATGAAACACTGGTGCGCGCTTGACCCGCCGATGGCGCGCGCATTTCTAACGTGCCTCAAAAAAAAAAAAATGCAAACAGGGGCCCCGGATTCGCCTCATGGTTTTACTCAGTGAGGGAGCAACTATGCACCCCTCGCCGACGCGAGGAGGCGGGTGTTAATGTTTTTAGTTTCTCTGCCCGATCCCTCTAAGGTCACCCTAGCGATATCCCACACTGCCTGGTGATAGAAGAATACAGAAGGGGAAGCAAGTTGGCTAGGAAGGGCGCTGGGATGAATCATGCTTTTGGTTTCTAGTATAAATGTTTAATATCAGTAACACAGGAACAAAAAGAAAAAAACATTTTCATTAGCTTTTTGTCACGAATGACGTATTTTAACAACACGCTTCAGAACAAGCAAAACCCTTACTTGGTCGAGTGAGCCATCTCGAAACAGCGTCTTTCTTTTGTTATGCAAAAGAAAAGCTGGCACTTCGTGCAAAAAAACTTTGTTTCATACTGCCCTTCCAACCTGCAACGCGCAGCGTTCGAAACATCGGCAAGCCTTGGCATGTGCCCCAGGGTTTTGGCTCTGCTCTCGGCCCGGGGAAGGGGTGCCCGTTTTGTTGGTGGACAATAGTCTGCATCGCTCTCATCGGTGCTCTCCTGACTACCTTGTGTAACAAGCACTTCGCCAACAGAGAAGCGAAAATCTAGGAACTTCTACACGTCCTTTTGCCTCTTTTGCATTGTCTTCATGTCTTTCATACAGAGAATCCATGCGTTACTAAGAGCCATGTCAAACATATGAAAAATGACCCTGATAGTCCATTTCTTTACTCTTGCCTTAATGCGGTAATAGCTGATCATCCTGTCTGCCATGTCCACTCCCCCATGTTCACATTGTAGACTTGTACAATGTGAGGCCTAGAAACATCAATGTATCTTTTTTCTTTCGCATTCCACCTGCGGCAGGTGTCCTCCGGTTCTTTCCCATGCACGGATGACATTAATGTCACTGGTTTGTTGTCATACCATCGCACGATGATCTGTTGGTCATCACTGCGAACCCACATCTCTGAGGTCCCCTCCTCTGCTTTAAGCTGCCCTTCTGACGACAGCTTCACCCCCTTGGGTAGGCGGTTGTTCATCACAGTACCCGTGCCTGCTATGTCCTTTTCGACGAGCTTATCTAGGAGCGCTGGCGACGTAAAGTACCGGTCGAAGAAAAGCCTGGTACCAGGTGCAAGAGTTTGGGCAAGCCTCAGGACAGCCGATTCTGCAATCCCGGAACTGCCTGGACACAGAAGAGACGTTTTCCCCTGATAAATCTCGAAATCAAGAATCAGGCCGCTCAGACTTGCCAAAACAAAGTTTTTCAGTCCTTCGGGGTTTGGCTTTCTTGGTAGAAACTGCCTTAGTTGCGTTCTGCCACTAAACGGTATCATTTGCTCATCTACGCTTGCCAGTTCCTCACGAGGGAGTTTGTGGCATCCTTTCAGCACCTCCGCAATGAGAGGGCGAACCCTCCAGATCCTGTCCTGATTTTTTTCTTCATCAGTTATGTTGAGGTCGTTGACAACTTTTAGTCGCGATCTGAGCTGAAAGTACCTGTCCCGCGACATACTGTTTGCGATGAGTGGCACCCTCATTCTTTCCATCCAATACATTTTGATCTGAGGATAGCCCAGACAAGACATGGTGACTGAGATGCCGAAAAATATTTTCATTTCCTCTGCAGAGGTGTTAAGGCTCTTTCCTGTCTCTGCTACTTCTTTGGTGTTCATAGCCATTGCCATCATTGCATACATTTCGTCAGTGACATACTGCTGAAAATATTCATATGGGCTGCAGTCAGCTCTCTCTCCCACGTCGTCCGGAACGGCTTGGAAATCCGGTACCCAGGACAAAGGAGAACTGAAAGCAACATTGTACCAGCTCTTACAAATATGTACCAAACCTTTCAAGCACACAGCAAATTACCTTGTAAAGGCAACAAAGTGTGGCAAAGCTGGCAGTATGGCAAAAGAACAGCGGTCAGAACAAAAACAATATTCCTCAAAGCTCACAGAAAGCTGAACACAGATTAGAGCCAAGTCGCAATGCTTAAATCATATCGCCCTCAAAATATATTGCAAACAGCCATCAATGTAGAACAAGCAAATTTTCATACATCTATTTTAATATTATGTATCTCGATTGCAGGTAAATCTCACCTCTGACAGGCTTTCCACAAAGACGAGTCTCTTTTTCGTAGCAGGAGTACTAGCCTGTGGCTCATCTTCCTCACTGCTGCTGCCCTCTGCAGAACCGGGCTCATCTTCGGCAGGAACCAACGGAGGGTCGTATTCAACGGTGTCGTCATCACTGCCTGACAACTCGATGTCAGACGTCTGTCCTTGCGCAATATTCTCAAGTATGTGGTCAGCAGTTTCTTCGCTGACGCGTGGTCAATCTCCTAAACCAACCCAAAATATTAACATCCCGCGTGAAAAAATATAAAAGACGGTCTTTTTCTACAGGCACGCACGTGAGCAATCGAATGTTACGTCAGGCAGGCAAACTTCGCACTGAGTCCCATTGTCCCGTCTAGTGGACATCGCAATCTCAAGGGCGTCAGAGTAAAACAAAGACAACTGGAGACCAACACTGTATAGCGACGTGGTCCCTAAATAGTTAGTTAACTATGACTTCCAAACGGAAGAAGTACCAAAACCGAGAAAAAAGTAGCAAAAACATACTTACGTTTTCGGTCGCCACCGTAGAACGCACTCGAAGTGAAAGCCGCCATTTTAGAAGCCTCCACCGCTCCCGTTGGTGAATTGATTTTCACGCAACGTTCACAGATGCCGCCACCAGATGTCCACAATGTTGGACATCGGGTTTCAACAACGAAAACACTGTTGATGTTTGTCTATGCGTTCAGATCCTTTGTCCAATATGTTGGACAAATTTTTCCTATTGCCGGGTCTCAAGAGGTATTATAGGTGGCGCAAGCTACCGCTGGTTGGTAAAATATACAGCCGTTAGCATCCATCCATTCAGGGCGTGGCGAGTCCGTCTTATCGTTCCGTAGCCAATGCGACGGCGGTATTCTCCGATAAGAACAGCCAAGACCAATGCCGAATCGTGAAGCCGAAAGCGTGAACATTTCTGTATGATTCTGTGCTATTTATAGCAATCGAACCGGTAAAATAAATAGGCATACATGAAGTGCCGATGTTTTGTTTTGCCAGGATACGATCCCGAAGAAAGTGCAGAGGTGAACAACTGCGAGATGTGTATGTCTACTATGTTTCTTTTTACCAATCGTAAATATAATCGACTTGATCGAGGAATTGTTAACTCGATC
This sequence comes from Ixodes ricinus, assembly GCA_037355805.1. Lineage (NCBI taxonomy): Eukaryota > Metazoa > Arthropoda > Arachnida > Ixodida > Ixodidae > Ixodes > Ixodes ricinus. The sequence continues at coordinate 11,904 of JAZHYW010025117.1, read as the reverse complement.
ATGTTCTTTTCAGTTCTGCAGGACACGTGTTTGGTGTATACAGTTATTGAGTCATTTCCATTATTTTTTTTAAATTGTACATTGTGTTTATATATTGTTTGTATATCTGTATTCACTTCGTGTTACACTCCTACAATAATTCCCTCTTGGCCATGTAGGCACTCTCAATAAATAAAAATACGAAACATAATAAGAAACCCCTTCATTTCTTAAGCTATCAGTAAGTATGGGACCCGGAAAAAAAAGGGGGGGGAGACAATAAATACGCAATTTGACCAATACTATTTTGCTTGAGTGGTGACATCTCAGCCATTTTTGCACCCAATCGGTCTTTATGTCTTTTGAAGCGCGTTCAATCCGGCGTGACTCAGTTCGCGCGTAGCCTTGGCTAATGCTGAGACGTCATTTCACCGCACATGTCATGAACTGAGTTCGCCAGGATCACGCACTCGCCCGCCCCCTACAACAAAGGCTGTCCTCACCCAGGGACAGACAGGCACATGTACGCACCCTGGCACTCATTAGAGTGCCTTCATACACACGCGCGCTTTTCCTTGAGTGGTGACATCTCAACCATTTTTCCGCCCAATCGTTTTTTTTTTATGCACATTTTGAAGTGCGCGCAATTCGGTGTCACTCAGCTCGAGCGCGTAGCTTTGGCTAATGCATAGACGCCATTTTACCGCCCAAGTCACACACCGAGTGCGCGAGAGCGTCACGCGCTGGCACATTCAAGGCAACGATGGATGTCTTCACCCTGAGACAGACAGACATGTAGGCACCCTAGCATTCTTGAGGACATAGCGCCATCTGTGGGCTGCGCGACGAGACTTCCCGGACCCCTCAAGTCAGGGCGGCAACTTCAAAAATACCAAATCCGGCACCGGCGAGCAGTGCCGCTCCTAGCAAACACAATTGCTCATTTCCTAAAGAAAAAAAATGCAACGCCCTTACGGCAAAGAAACGCAACACACACAGAAGTAAGGAGGTACATTTTATGCAGTCTGTAAAGCAATGTATTGCTGCAGGCACATGTACGCACCTAGCACTCTTTAGAGTAACTGTATATGCTCCGCTTGCGGAGCAGAGTACCGCAATGGTGCCATTCTGGAGCCAAGCACTGCGGGAAGCCACGGTCGGTTTTTGCAGGGGACACGAAGGCGCAGGCGCGATCGCGGCGTGCTGCGGCGCGCTGCGTAAAGATAGTGCGGCGCGCGGCGACGAGCCGCGCATGCGCCGTCATCGTTCTCCCGTCGTTTCCTGTTTCCCTCTCGATTGCAAAAATCGCACCCGGCCCACCCGTCCCGCGGGTCGGTGTGAAGTGAAGTCGTCAAGTCGCGTTGCCGGAACGACGCAGCATCGTAAGCCCGTGTCTGCCCAACTTTGGTGAACCTTTCCCCTGGAGTTGATTGCCAGCGCAGCACGCAGGCCTGCTTCGATATTTTCCTCCGCGCGCAATCAAAGAGCGAGTGCCGCTGCTCGGCCTGCTGGCTTCTCTTTTTTTTAGCGGACATTTTTCTCTTTTTTTTATGTCAACTAAGCAGTACTTCACCTTCGATAAGGCGTCCCAATTATATGCGAATCTGATGAATGTCTAGCACCCACACTTTCATGCTAAACTAGTGTGCAACTTTTTGGCTCTCTTTGATATGAAGTTTTTGACGCATTTCGCGAATTCGAGACGCCTGAATTCAGAGCTCTTGGAGATCGTGTCGCGCCGTCGGAATCGGGTACGAGCTCTTGCCCCTCGTCCGCTCGATTTGTGCACTTCGTAACGCTACAGCCCGTCAGTTTTCACGGGCTCTTTCTACGCGCATGCAAAATTCATTGCGGTAAACGACGCAGCGGCTGATGAAAACGCCGTCGCCTTCTAAGCTGAACGAGAGCTCGCCGACTCGCCAAGACGGGGCGGATGTGCTCTGTCGCGCATCGCGCAATCGCTCCGCGAGAACCGCGACACGCGAGCAACGCGCGATCGTCGTCCGTGTCGTCTGCTTCACATACCTTGAAAGCGGATGTCCCAAAACATCGCTCGCTCGTTATTAAAGAACAGGCTTGTACGGTACCCAGTTGATACACATAATGTTCAATAGGGAATTGTAGTAGACCGTGTCCGCAAGCCCACCTAAGCACCCGGATAGCGCTCCGTAATCCCCGCCACAAGACCCCGAACTATGCAGACAAGGCTGGCGGCGCGCATTGCACGCAGACTGCAGCGCCGTTCTTCAGGGATAACCGTAGCCGGAGGAAAAACGATCTACTACAACTCCCTAATGACTTAGGAAGCTTTCGATCCGTTCGATAAGGGACTAGGATCTATATTTTGCGAACGCAAAGCGGAAAATATGTTCTCCCCGAGAACTCGGCGCTCTGGAAGGCCCGCTTTCCCGCACGAATACCAGGGCTTCCAGTTCTGCCCACGTGCACCACTCCTCCCGCCAATACGGAGCTGGCGGCGAAAGGAACAAGGAACGCGATACTCTGGCTCTGCACTCTGGAGGACATAGCGCCATCTGTGGGCAGCGCGACGAGACTTCCCGGACCCTCAAGTCATGGCGGCAATTTCAAAAATACCAAATGCGGCACCAGCGAGCAGTGCCAGCTGCTGCTCTCAAACACAATAGCTCATTCTTGAAGAAAAAATGCAACGCCCTTACGGCAAAGAAACGCAACACACACAGAAGTAGCAGGAGGTACATTTTATGCAGTCTGTAAAGCAATGTATCGCTGCAGGCACATGTACGCACCTAGCACTCTTTAGAGTAACTGCATATGCTCCGCTTGCGGAGCAGAGTACCGCAATGGTACCATTCTGGAGCCAAGCGCTGCGGGAAGCCACAGTCGGTTTTTGCAGGGGACACGAAGGCGCAGACGCGAGGCGGCGCGCCGTGGCGTGCTGCGGCTGCTGCGGCGCGCTGCGCAAGGAAAATAGTGCGGCGTGCGGCGACGAGCCGCGCATGTGCCGTCATCGTTCTCCCTTCGTTTCCTGTTTCCCTCTCGATTGCAAGAATCGCACCCGCGGGTTTCGCGGGTCGTGTGCGAAGTGAAGTCGTCAAGTCGCTGTTGCTGGGACGCAGATAGCGTCGTGAGCGTATTGCGTGAGCCCGCTGTCTGCCCAACTTTTGGAGGACCTTTCCCCTCGAGCGATCGCAAGAAGCAAAAGAACGCAGGCCTGCTTCTTTTCCCCTTGTGTTTAATCGAAGAGCAAACGCCGCTGCTCAACCTGTGACTTTTTTTTTTTTTTTTTAGCAGACAGTTTATTTTGTTTTATGCAGACTGAGCAGTGCTTTACCTTCGTGCGTCCCAATTATATGCGAATCTGAGGAAAGTCGAGCACCCGCACTGTCATGCTAAAATAGTGTACAACTTTTTTTTTCCTTTTTATCTAAAGTTTTTGTTATTTCGCGAATTCGAGACGCCCGAATAGAGCTCTTGGAGATTGTGTCTCGCCGTCGGAATCCGGTACAAGCTCTTGCCACTGTCCGCTCGATTTGTGCACTTCGTAACACTACAGCCTGTCATTTTCACGGGGCTCTTTCTACGCGCATGCAAAATTCATCGCGGTAAACGACGCAGCGGCTGATGAAAACGCCGTCCCCTCGCTTTCGAACGAGAGCACGCCGACTCGCCGAATGGCCGGATGTGCCGGTCGCGTATCGCGTATCACTCCGCGAGAGCCGCAGATGCGAGCAACGCGATCGTCGTCCGTGTCGTCTGCTTCACAAACCTTGGAAACATATGTCCTAAAACATCGCTCGCGTTTGAAAAAAACAGGATTGTACTGTACCCAGTTGACGCACATAATGTTCAATGACTTAGGAAGCTTTCGGCTCTTTTGATTTTATTCTAGAATCTATAATTTGCGAACTCAAAGCGGAAAATATGTTTCCCCGAAACTCGGCGCTCTGGAAGGCCGCTTTCCCGCACGAAGGTCGGCTCCAGTTCTGCCCACGTGACCACTCCTCCGCCAATACGGAGATGGCGGCGAAAGGAAAAGGAACGCGATACTCTGGCTCTGCAAGCAGAGCCTATACAGTTACTCTAGCACTCTTGAGGACATAGCGCCATCTGTGGGCAGCGCGACGAGACTTCCCGGACCCCTCAAGTCAGGGCGGCAACTTCAAAAATACCAAATGCGGCACCGGCGAGCAGTGCCGCTGCCTACCAAACACAATTGCTCATTTCTAAAGAAAAAAAATGCAACGCCCTTACGGCAAAGAAACGCCACACACACAGAAGTAAGGAGGTACATTTTATGCAGTCTGTAAAGCAATGTATCGCTGCAGGCACATGTACGCACCTAGCACTCTTGAGGACATAGCGCCATCCGTGGGCAGCGCGACGAGACTTCCCGGACCCTCAAGTCAGGGCGGCAACTTCAAAAATACCAAATGCGGCACCGGCGAGCAGTGCCGCTGCTCTAACAAACACAATTGCTCATTTCTAAAGAAAAAAAAATGCAACGCCCTTACGGCAAAGAAACGCCACACACACAGAAGTAAGGAGGTACATTTTATGCAGTCTGTAAAGCAATGTATCGCTGCAGGCACATGTACGCACCTAGCACTCTTGAGGACATAGCGCCATCTGTGGGCAGCGCGACGAGACTTCCCGGACCCCTCAAGTCAGGGCGGCAACTTCAAAAATACCAAATGCGGCACCGGCGAGCAGTGCCGCTCCTAACAAACACAATTGCTCATTTCTAAAGAAAAAAAATGCAACGCCTTTACGGCAAAGAAACGCAACACACACAGAAGTAAGGAGGTACATTTTATGCAGTCTGTAAAGACAATGTATCGCTGCAGGCACATGTACGCACCTAGCACTCTTGAGGACATAGCGCCATCTGTGGGCAGCGCGACGAGACTTCCCGGACCCCTCAAGTCAGGGCGGCAACTTCAAAAATACCAAATGCGGCACCGGCGAGCAGTGCCGCTGCTAACAAAGACAATTGCTCATTTCTAAAGAAAAAAATGCAACGCCCTTACGGCAAAGAAACGCCAACACACACAGAAGTAAGGAGGTACATTTTATGCAGTCTGTAAAGCAATGTATCGCTGCAGGCACATGTACGCACCTAGCACTCTTGAGGACATAGCGCCATCTGTGGGCAGCGCGACGAGACTTCCCGGACCCCTCAAGTCAGGGCGGCAACTTCAAAAATACCAAATGCGGCACCGGCGAGCAGTGCCGCTGCTCTAGCAAACACAATTGCTCATTTCTAAAGAAAAAAAAATGCAACGCCCTTACGGCAAAGAAACGCAACACACACAGAAGTAAGGAGGTACATTTTATGCAGTCTGTAAAGCAATGTATCGCTGCAGGCACATGTACGCACCTAGCACTCTTGAGGACATAGCGCCATCTGTGGGCAGCGCGACGAGACTTCCCGGACCCCTCAAGTCAGGGCGGCAACTTCAAAAATACCAAATGCGGCACCGGCGAGGCAGTGCCGCTGCTACTCAAACACAATTGCTCATTTCTAAAGAAAAAAAAATGCAACGCCCTTACGGCAAAGAAACGCAACACACACAGAAGTAAGGAGGTACATTTTATGCAGTCTGTAAAGCAATGTATCGCTGCAGGCACATGTACGCACCTAGCACTCTTGAGGACATAGCGCCATCTGTGGGCAGCGCGACGAGACTTCCCGGACCCCTCAAGTCAGGGCGGCAACTTCAAAAATACCAAATGCGGCACCGGCGAGCAGTGCCGCTGCCTCATAAGACAATTAGCTCATTTCCAAAGAAAAGAAAAATGCAACGCCCTTACGGCAAGGAAACGCAACACACACAGAAGTATAGGAGGTACATTTTATGCAGTCTGTAAAGCAATGTATTGCTGCAGGCACATGTACGCACCTAGCATGGATGGATGGATGGATGGATGAATACGGCTGAGCCCTTTGGATCGGGCGGTAGCTTACGCCACCTAGCCAATTTGTCTTACCATTTAAGCTTAGAATATTTAAATGTGAAAACTATATACACTCTGCACTGAACAGAAAGTGAGGCTATAAAACCCCCTTGCCATCAGTTAATAAGAAAATACCTAGTTTTCTCGTGCTTTCTGCCACCATTCACTTAATCTTTGCTTGGTAATCTCTACTGTCTTGTAATCCACTTTTCCTTCGCTGTCTCTAAAACCCAATGACTTTATTAAATCTATGTTGTCTTCGGTAGGCATAGGGTGAAGCCCTTTACAGTAGAGTATCAAGTGCTCAGCCGTCTCGTCCACCTCTCCACAAGCAGCGCACACTGTATCCATTTCCTGGTACTTCGCTCTGTATGTTCTGGTTCGCAAAACACCTGTCCTTGCCTCAAACAACAATGAGCTTCCCCTAGAATTATCATAAATGCTTTCTTTGGCAATAACTGTTTTGTTTAATCTATAGCTTTCCAGAGCCCTCTTTGTCTGCATTCCTCTAGCCACCGATCTCTTTCTGTGGCCTTAACTTTCTTCTTAACGGAGACCTGCTCTTCCGTAACCCCACTATAGCCTAAAAACTTTCCTCTTAATTTCCTAGTGCGCTGTCTCCACTTTGTGTCTATACTCCTCATGTATAAAAAGCTGAAAACCTTTCGTGCCCATTGCTCCCCATCCATTTGCCTCAACCGATCCTCAAATTCTATCTTGCTCGCAGCTTCCCTGCCCTCAAATGACGCCCATCCCATGTCTCCTTGCACTCCCTGGTTTGGCGTTTTGCAATGTGCCCCCAAAGCCAGCCTACCTACTCCGCGCTGTTTTATTTCTAGTCTTGCATGCACTTCGGATTTCATGCATAGCACTGCGTTTCCAAAAGTTAAACCAGGCACCATGACCCCTTTCCAAATCTCTCTCACCACCTCATACCTGTTATAATTCCAAAGTGCTCTATTTTTCATTACAGCTGCATTTCTGTTGCCCTTACCTATTATATACTTTTCATGCTCACTGAGATATGCTGCACCATCACATATCCATACTCCTAGATACTTGTATTTACTAGCTCTCTCCACTGTAATATTCTGTATTTTCAGCCTCTCAACTTCATCATTGTTAAAAATCATGACTGCTGATTTTTCACTACTGAATTCTAAACCTAATTCCTCCCCTTCCCTGCCACAGATGCTCATTAATTCCTGTAAATCTATCCTGTTGTTAGCCATTAGTACGATATCATCTGCATACATCAATCCCGGTAAGGATTGCTGAATTTTTTGGCCTAGCTTACTGTACGAAAGGTCGAATCCAAGCCCACTCTTCTCTAGTCTATCCTCCAATCCTCTCAGATACAACATAAACAGCAAAGGCGATAACGGGCACCCCTGCCTAAGGCCTCGTCCTATCTCTATTTCCCCCGTTGCCTTTCCTTCCCATGTTATAATCACCTTATTATCTTTGTAAATGTTCCTCAATATTGCTGTTAGTCCTTCATCTAGGTTTAAGCTCTCCACTATGTCCCACAGATTCCTTTGGTTCACATTGTCGTAGGCACCCTTGATATCCAGAAACGTCAGCCAGAGCTGTCTGTTTTCTTTTTGCACTCTTGAGGACATAGCGCCATCTGTGGGCAGCGCGGCGAGACTTCCCGGACCCCTCAAGTCAGGGCGGCAACTTCAAAAATACCAAATGCGGCACCGGCGAGGCAGTGCCGCTGCTCTCAAAGGCAATTGCTCATTTCTAAAGAAAAAGAAAATGCAACGCCCTTACGGCAAAGAAACGCAACACACACAGAAGTAAGGAGGTACATTTTATGCAGTCTGTAAGGCAATGTACTCGCTGCGGGCACATGTGCGCACCTAGCATGGATGGATGGATGGATGGATGAATACGGCTGAGCCCTCTTTGGATCGGGCGGTAGCTATGCCACTCACCTACTGATTTGTCTTACCATATAAGCTTAGAATATTTAAATGTGAAAACTATATACACTCTGCACTGAACAGAAAGTGCAGCTGTACAAGCCCTCTGCCATCAGTTAATAAGAACAAATGGATGGATGGATGAATACGGCTGAGCCCTTTGATCGGGCGGTAGCTTACGCCACCTAGCCAATTTGTCTTACCATTTAAGCTTAGAATATTTAAATGTGAAAACTATATACACTCTGCACTAGAGCAAGAAGGTGAGGCTATAAAAGCCCCTTGCCATCGGTTAATAAGAACAAATGGATGGATGGATGAATACGGCTGAGCCCTTTGGATCGGGCGGTAGCTTAGGCACACCTACCCAATTTGTCTTACCATATAAGCTTAGAATATTTAAATGTGAAAACTATATACACTCCACACTGAACAGAAAGTGAGGCTATAAAAGCCCTTGCCATCAGTTAATAAGAACAAATGGATGGATGGATGAATACGGCTGAGCCCTTTGGATCGGGCGGTGAGCGCACGCCACCTAGCCAATTTGTCTTACCATTTAAGCTTAGAATATTTAAATGTGAAAACTATATACACTCCGCACTGAACAGAAAGTGAGGCTATAAAACCCCCTTGCCATCAGTTAATAAGAAAATACCTAGTTTTCTCGTGCTTTCTGCCACCATTCACTTAATCTTTGCTTGGTAATCTCTTCTGTCTTGTAATCCACTTTTCCTTCGCTGTCTCTAAAACCCAATGACTTTATTACTACCACAGATGGCGCTATGTCTTGAGGACATCAGCGCCATCTGTGGGCAGCGCGACGAGACTTCCCGGACCCCCCAAGTCAGGGCGGCAACTTCAAAAATAATCAAGTGCGGCACCGGCGAGAACGGTGCCGCTGCTCTCACAAAACAATTGCTCATTTCTAAAGAAAAGAAAAATGCAACGCCCTTACGGGCAAAGAAAAACGCAACACACACAGAAGCAAGGAGGTACATTTTATGCAGTCGGTGAAGCAATGTATTGCTGCAGGCACATGTACGCACCTAGCACTCTTGAGGACATAGCGCCATCTGTGGGCAGCGCGACGAGACTTCCCGGACCCTCAAGTCAGGGCGGCAACTTCAAAATACCAAATGCGGCACCGGCGAGGCAGTGCTGCTCCTATCTAACACAATTGCTCATTTCTAAAGAAAAGAAAAATGCAACGCCCTTACGGCAAAGAAACGCAACACACACAGAAGTAAGGAGGTACATTTTATGCAGTCTGTAGAGCACTGTATCGCTGCAGGCACATGTGCGGCTTCCTTTTTATCTGTCCCAAATCGATTCCCAATTCGGTACAGACCTCTACCAACTCGCGCCAGCGGAATACCTCCAGACTCATGATCTGGCTTGTGCTGGCCCTCTTTCTCACAAAATGCTCGCGTCAGAACGGTCACACAGTCCTTTCTGACAACGACTATCTCCAACCCCCACTGGCAAAAGTTAGAGCTAATGGGTCTGGCAGATTGAGAAGGAAAGGGCCGGGCACTCACCCACACAAGAAGTCATGGTCCGGCGAAGTCGATCCCGCCGCTGCCATCCAGTTGTTGGGACCGCGTGCTTGTCCGGGAACTTTGTGTGCGGCAGGGAGCCGAGCCAGGGCAGGAACTCATCAGGAAGCCGGAATCGTGGAAGGACCAGGGGAGCAGGAGGGGTGTCTCGTATATAACTCTTTATATGTACATATGGACAAGTTTACATCAGCTCATTCGAGAACACCAGAGAACACACAGCCACACAGCAGCAGCCGCCTGCTGCTCTCTTTTATAATGTCAGCATTTCCCACATCCCTAGTAGGGAATCCCCATCGTCCCTGCCTTGACCAAAACGGCGTGGTCAGTCTTCGTCACGTTCAGGCACGCCCCTTCCCTCTCCCTCACACACTGCCACAAGCGTCACGAACACCAGGGCCAGACGTCCTTGGCCGCGGTGTCGCCGGTCAAACTCGGCGGACAATGGTGCCATCGAAGTCGAGGAAGGCGGAAGACATCCAGTAATTGCAGGCGTCCTGGCTTCCGTGCGTTAGGGGATAATCCGCATGGGCGATCTAAGCTGGGGAAATTGAATAAAGCCCCCTCCTTTGTCGAGGACGTCCCAAGGCTGTCGGGTCGCCGTGCGTCGAGGTCAGACAGCAGAAGCAAGGAGAGGGGCCGGACGGCAAAGACGGCCAGATGACACTGGCGTGGGTCAACCCGATGATCCTTCGGAGAAGGTCACGTCGTCCCGGTGTACCAAGGTGCGTTGGCGACTCCACGGCGCCTCTCGCTCTGTCCTCCTGGCGCAGCTGACCTTAGCCACCTGGCGTGGCGACGATGCTCCAGGGCGTTCACCCGTGCCGGTCGGTCTGGAAGGGCAAGGTCGTCTCCGGCGGCTCTTTCGCAACAGTACCAAGTCGAACTTCCCAGCGAGAACCCCGTCGTCCCTTCGCCCTGTCCATCGAACAAGGACCCCATTCCTACAATTATCACGCCAATTAAAAACGTTTATTCTATTGCAAGAAATACATCATGAAAGGTGTGGACGTTTTGCCGCTCATACAAGTGGCATCTTCAGTACACTACATAGTGATACAAATGAGGCGAGAGAGCCAGCCAGTATTTATTTCGCATATTGCTACTGCAAGGCTTCATTTCGCACATGGCGTGACGCTGCGTCTGTTCTACGACGTTCCCTGTCTAAGGTGCCTTCATACAAGATTAGTGACAAAACTAACGGGGAAAAAATGGGCAACAACAAAACTTACAGCACAGTGTCCGCCGTACCGACAGGAATGGGAACGGTACGTTTTCATATAGCTTGCACTGACGTCACTTGATCACACATAGTGAGGGAAAGCGGCGTGGACGCTATAGCATCCACGCCCTTTCCCTCATTATGTCTTGTATACTAGTCTTGTATACAACACTAGCGGAGCGCTCTACCTAACTGATCTAATCAGGAGCTGACAGTGAGTCGAGGAACGAGTGTTGATTCAGCTGCCACCAGTCTCGATCATAACCACCGCAAAGGGTGAGACCAGTCAGTCGCTAATGATTTGAGATAACGAGTTTTAGGGAATCAATCTATCTGAATAGGGGTTTATAATATAGGACCTCTCGTTCTCGTCGATATCGTGAAGCCGAGGAAGAAGCTCGTTTGAACCACTTTATTTTACTGATATAACATCGCACCGAAGTTATTATAGACATGAAAGAAACGCTTCGTACGACTGCAGAACGTTTCTGAGTAAGAGTGAAACCCGCGACACTTTGAGGGTTTTTAAAGGCTACAGGGCGAACGGTTTTAACGTTGAAAGAATTGCCATACTGCATTTTTTATATTGTTCATGCAAGCCCAAGTGACCAAAACGCGTCACCTTTCCCCGAAAAACTGCTATTCTGCTGCGTAATTGCAAGGCAAAAAACGAATTATTTGCCGATCTGCAGCCGCCCGTGGCGGCTACAGGAACTAAAATGACGGCGTCTCTGGAGGTACGCGGAAGTCAACAAACCCTGTCCCCCTCCGCTGCAGCACTCGCCGTCAGCCCCGTGACGAACCGTCCTTTGTGTCCATCGCTCACCGCGACCTTCGACGAGGCTAATCCTTTCAAAGTCGTCAATCGCGGAGGAAGCGGCTGGGGTTTCTAAAGAGAGTGCCCAAGGGGAAACCACGTGAACCTCCAGAGTACGTCACTCGAAAGTCGCGTGGGGAGTTGAGAGGCACTGCGACCTTCGATTTGTTTCTTTTTTTTTTAAATAAGAACTAGCGCTCGGAAGAAAATGCGGTTTTCTGTTTTTCGTTCCATAGGCGACGCAGATTAATTTCCGCGGTTAATTGGCCAAAGTCTCGAAAATTGTTGCACAGCCCCTTTAATGAGGCGCTGCTCCTCGTCCGAACACGAACGGTGGAAGCGGAGCATACCCTTTCCCTCCCCTCTAGAATCGCAACAAAGAGAAAGATGTAAGAGGGGAAAGAACGAAAAGATCCCCGGGCGAAAGGGCGAGGAAGATTATCAGCTCAGCCGACTGATGAC
>JAZHYW010025115.1:0-67199 GCA_037355805.1 Ixodes ricinus | reverse complement strand
CTTCCTACGTACGAGGTAGCTTGCGGGGGGATGTCTGAGTCGCGCAGACGAAATAATAGGTCAGTTACCGCTTTTTTTTTTGTTTCAGAGTCAGGGCATCCAGACAGAGTGCTTACAACGGTTTCATACATGGATTCATGTTCACTGTAGGACACTGTTAGCGCGAACACGACGTCGGCGCTTTCCAGCATGAGGGATGTCCGTGCCAAACGGACGAAGGATATCCAGAAAAACCAAGAAAGACGGCGTGAACTACGCAGTAACACTGGATCAGTAACTCCATGCGCATGTAGACGATCAAAATTAATTGAATTTCCCGTAAGATTAGTCCGATTTGCAATAAATAATTACTGTTTTATTATTTCTACCCGTGAATATGTGCAATAACCCGCACTCTCGAAATTTTTGAAAATAGGGAGACGCCACAGATCAAGTGCCCATTATAAGTTGCCCGGCAGAGGAAATAATAAAAAGGAAACACCTATTATAACCCACGTACTTTATACTTTGTTTTGAATGTTTTAGAGCTCAGCTCTTGGGCACCCGTTTCGGGTTGAGCGCCGTTGGCTTCGGCGCCTGCGTTGGCGTAACCGCGCGTTGAATTATGGGACGTTCTCCCGCTCAAGTTAGCGGGTAAAGTTTTCCGCTAAACTTAGCGGAACAATTTTTACGCTAAATTTACCGAGAGATTTTTCAACCTAAATGTAAAGGGGAAATTTTTCCGCTAAATTTAGCAGGAAATATTTCTGCTAAATTTAGAGGGACAATGTTTCTGCTATATTTAGCGGGAAATTTTCCCGCTCATTTTAATGGAAATATTTCCCCGCTAACTTCAGCGTGTCAAGTTTCCCCGCTAAATTTAGCGGGAAAGTTCTCCAACTAAATTTAGCGAAAAGTTTTCGCTAAATGGGAGGGAGCCGCAGAGGAGGAGAGGAGGGGAGGAGGTGCTTACCCTCCCCTCCGTACCTTCCCCCTTTCCCTCCTCAAAGAGCTGCGCTTGAATTCGGCAATACAGAGAATTGTAAACGTATTTCATTCTTTAACCACTCGCAAAAATGCACGGCGGGGTTATTTTCATATAGTGACAAGACGGGCATATTAGCAATATATAAGCGTCACCTGAATGCTGGCGTGCTTTGAACACACACTACATTCCTTTCAATTGTTATTTTGCTTAGAATCGTCGCTCGTTTCTACGCACTTGCTGTGTAACAGGGGCTTGGACTTTAAATATAGCTAAGTTTAACATCGTTCACTGGCGAAAAAATGACTGTAATTAAACCAATTACACTTTTCCAATGATAATAAAGGTACATACTATCGGGTACGATCCTAGATAACAAAAGTGATTAATGTTATTTTTCGGCGAAGAGACAAAATGCACGTGCGTTTTCCCACAAGAATGAACGGGAGCACCGAAAAAGTATACTTGTTTCTGTCTGCTTCAATTTGCATCCCGGAAGTTTCATAGACACTAGCGTCAGTTGAACCTCTAGCGTGCATTATAATAACTCTATGGGTAGGACGAACAAAGTTCACTCGCATGTGTACATCTCACAAGGGTACCATATACAGTTAGTCATGTTAGTAGCCTACAGATACACTGAAGAAGCTAAGTCCCTTTCAGAAAGGTGAATTGCCGTTCTGAGACATAAATAAGACTCATTAAAAAAGGCTTAAAAGTGGAGAGTAGTTTGTGTATTTTGAACATGATTATGAACCAGGAGACATGGGTGGAAAATATTATATTCAGTAAATTATACCCTTTCTTTTTATCACTCATGCATTTTTTTACTCACAACCACTGTAATAGTTTACCTTCACGCTAGTTTTTATGTAAACTTTTTTTCGTTGGGACTTTGACTACGTGCATATTTCTTTTAGATTTGTCTGACATGATGGTTGTGCAGACGATAGATCTTGCTGAAACGCGGAATATAATTTTGCCAATGATAGGTGTACAAGTATATTCAGTTGTTTTTTCCCCTTTTCCCTTGCCTTGCGTTTATCTAAACTGAATATTCAATAGTTGTATTTATCTTCTGAAAATAACTAGCAACGTCAATTTTGGTAAACATGCGCCTATAAGGTATCACTAGGAACGCTATTCGTTTTTTATTTAATTTAAATTATCAATATGTTAATATTAGTATATTCATGTCCGATACTGCAATAGATAAATATTTTTTACATGTACAGATAACCCTCACACAGCGTATGTACTAAAAGAAGACATCTTTATATACCAGGTGACCAGGGTATTAACCATCATATACTCGATGACACAAATATAAGAGCCACATTTTTAGGTCGATTTCCCTATTAATTTTCCTTTTTTACGAAGTCATAACTAGGAGATCATAGTGAGTACACACGCTTTGGGGTCCACGGGTTCTGTAATTTCTTTGCTAAAGGTAGCGGGGCCAGATGCAACATATGTAGTAGAAGAATAATGCTGCAAAAGCAAACCGAGCAGCGCCCATCGAATCTGAAAGAAAAGCATTTTAATTGCCATAAGTTATAAACTTTTCAGAAAAGTTGTCTTCTATTTTCATTGTGTTGCAAAACATTTATTTCGCAAATTACTCCAAGTTAATAAATGCATTTCTTATCGTGTAGCACTGTAGCTGATATAAACCGACCCAAGCGGCATCTATCGCTACAGGCCGTAACCAATAGGTGCTGCGGATGATGTCGAACGAATGAGAACATGTGCTGTTTACATTTGCTGTCACTATGTGGCACTACAAGTCCACATATTCTAGACTGTCTCAATGTTGCTGGGCTGGCGGCCCTCTAAAAGTGGAGACTGCCTTGTCCTCAGCTAGCCAAGCCTCTAACATGCATTCCATGCAATGCAGCTGTTTCTGAGCTGTTCACGCTGTTAATATGAATTACCACCTCTCAAATGACACAGGGTAACTTTAAGAAGACTCAACGAGACGCATTCCGTCCAGTATGCGTTTGATTTTGGCTTGAATTTGGCGTCGGTCAGATGGCAAGAGACGAAATGATACCCGTGGTCAGGAAAAGGTGGCTCTTGTCCTCCCAAAAGTTGTCGCCACTCTAGCAAGGCGCAGCCGACAAGCAACATTACGGCACTTCAAAATAATATCTACATACGGACTGTTAAACATCAGCACTGACTTAACTTGCGATTTTCAATCTTGACCAGTAAGATATATTATATTCGAATTTGAAATGCAAAGATATCTGTAAATTAGCATTGCCATCTGACTTGCTGCTATTATATGTTGGAGTTTCTTCCTAAACCTTTGGCACAGAAATTCACCACGACATTACCCAAACACTTACGTGTTCTGAGAATATAGGCCCATTCTTATTACTGAAATAATTGTTTGGTACCATTTTACTGGCAACTTCGCGCTGACGAGAAAGTTTCGGGCACGTTTTGAGATCTCACCAGCTTATTATGGCAATCCCATATCCTCCTGGCAAGATTGAGTCAATATGCGAGAAAACATCTTACGAACGTGATGCGATAAACAATAAAATCCCACAGTGTATCTGGTGGTAAGCGGCAAAAGAAAGTTTTTAACAAACATACACCGTTGCGTACTTTACGGTAGCGAGAATGTCAGTCGACGCTCCTTTTTTAAGGTATCCATTTGGAACTTATTTCTGAGAATGTTCTGTCGCCCTTCTCGACATATATGGATACTCTCAAATAGAAGACAATGTCGGGGACATTTAACGTACCTTTTTAGTACTTCGCGACCACCGGTCCTCACGCGGCCGCCTCTTCTACTGTTTTCATGGCGTCACAACGCGCTAAGCTGCAGGTGTTAGGAAGCGTGACGTTCTGCGGCCGCAAGAAACATGTCGACCGCGGCGCTCCCCACCTCCAGTTTAACGTATCTTTTATTTATTCGTTTTTATACAAGAAGGTATTGTTAGAGCTCTCGCCTGCCTGCTGTAACTTCCAGGAGACATAGCGTAAGGGGGAGCTACGAAAACAGATTTTTCACTTTATCATTGAACTTCTTTTATGTTTTCCAGCAACGTAGCTGCCTTACGCATCAAATGACCTTTCGAAACTTTCCATAGAATTATCTTTCTTTTTTTCAATACCCTTTGTGAAAACCACTCGACTTGCGCTCTGGTTCAATGACCCGAGTATAAGCCTAATCGACATGATGCGATTTTAGTTGCGATTTCGCAGTTGCGGCGTCGTTCGCGCGGCAAAAGATGCATGGTGGCGACTACGGTCACCTATATGGTAGTTGCGAAATTGCAAGCAAATCGCATCGTGCGAATCGGACTTAAATTAAAGCAATTGACCGGTAAAATTATCTTCCAGAAAACAATTAAATTATAATATATTGTCATTCTTCTAAGGAATGTCATCGGCACAATATCTGAATTGTATTCCTCCGCCGAAGAAGTAATTCAATTTTACAGAGAACCCAATTGCTCAGATTGCACCTGAAAAACACACAGCGTTTTCGTTGGCAACAGTGGAAGCCATTTTCGATCTGGATGAGCATCGTACCGGCGTGCGGTTGTGTATCGCTAGTGTGTGGGGCACGTTAAAGACCCCAGGCTACCAGTCGTACTGCACTGGCTAAATTGTTAATTTACAGCTGAGAGACAAGTCGCCAGTTGAGGTAGACTAACATCAATTTGTATGAACATACACGCACAAACACAACAGTGGAAACTATGACCTAACTTAATGCAAAGAGAGCCACGACAGGTCGTGACTGCTGTCTCAGCATAATAACTTCGTTCTAAGACAAGATTTAAGGTATTGAGGAAAGCTCAAATCTTCGACGATGGCATTTGAACGTACCATCAACCATGTAGATCAAAACTTGAAAAAAGTAAACGCTAACGACTCTGACGTTTTCACGCCTGATGTGACGTCCCGACATGACCAGCCATGCATACTTGCGAAATTGGGCTTGAAGTTTCGTACTGATGTTCATAATTTATTTAACCAATAGTGGGCGTAGTGTAGTAGATTAAATCTCATATAACGGTATATTTAGGCCCTCTCTACGTGACTAGCAACAAAATTTAGTAATTTCTGGATAGCACCGGGCAATCACTTTAATGCACCGCAGGTCCGAGCACGTAGGGCGAAACCTCACCCTGCAGAACCCAGGGTCCTGGGCTATATCCCCATCCAGCACGTTTCAATATCGATATGCATCAAATCGGTATGCGGTTGTGTATCACTACTGCATGATGCACGTTAAAGACACCAGTCTAACAGTCGTACCGCATTGGCTAAATTTCTCATCTACAGTGGGTAACAATGTCGCCACACTTTGACAGACTAAGCTCCTGCAGCCTAAGAAACTATTGACTATATTTTTTGTTTGTTTTCTTGAGATAAGCGCCCAAATGCAAATGAGAAGCACGATATGACCTCAAACAGAGAAACTCCGATGACGTAAAATACCGTTGAGTTGAGTGACTTTCGATGTGAGTGCCGCGTTTCTTCCAGAGTGACACCCACACGTGCAGCATCCCGCGCGGATTTGAAAATATCACCACAGCCTCTTCTATACTCACAAAGCCTGGCAGTTCGAAGACGGAGCCATAGCGTGCACGGTCGCAGACTCGGAGCGCGAGGATCTGGTAGCACAGAGCATTAAAGAGCCATTTCTCGGGGAACCTGGACGTCAGCGCACACCTTTCGGGAGCGGCGAGGATCAGAAACACACTTCTTCAATCGAGAAAAGTGTATTTCGGCGTCTCGTCGCAACGCGGCTTTGACAGTCACGTGGCTCTCCTCCTCATTCCTTGTCTGCCGCTCCACCTTTTCCATTTCGGCGGCCGCTTCTCGTGGTGATCTGCCAGAATTGTCAGTATATAGGAGTCTATGACATCACTTAACAGAACCAGATCGTAGATGTTAAAAGGCTTTGAGACTGACTGCTAATATCCAGAGCCGGCTTCTATAAACAGCGTCTCAGCTGAGACTGGGTGAAAAACTAGCACTGTCAAAGCCGGCGCGAGGGCTGAGACAAGACTCAAACCGCGTCTCAAGACGCTCATGGGCTAAGGTCTTTGCAGTGCTTTCTTTCACCCATTCTCTCTGCTAAGACGCTGTTCTAGCAAGCCGGACATGATTCAGTTGTGAGTTGAAGCTCCAAAGACACGAAGCAATGATTTCCCCTTCATCGCAATACATATCGGTTAAGGAAGAGCTTACTTCTTGAGTGCCCAATTTTGTGTAATCATATGTTGTGTAAAATCCTAAATTTCTAACATCACGCGCAAAAACAGGTGCAACTTAAAGCAGGCGTTGAAGACCATGGTCTAAGGCCAACGATTGGTCAAAAAAGGGCAAAACAAATTCACAGGTTCTCTTGCGGTATCCCTAAGACGACTTGAAGGCGAAAGCCCAAGCGCCGATCCCGGTGATAGCAAACCTCCGAAGACAGCGGGCTCTCTGATGACGCACTTTTGGCGCCGTTAATTTAACGCCACGTCGCACGCGCGCTCTTCACCGCTGCCCCAGCGAGAGTATCCTCCTCTCCCGCTGGGTTTGAGTCGCGGGCGAGCCTCCGCCGATTCGGGAGCGAGATAACGGCATCTCGTGGTCCAGTGGCGAACCGTGGGTTTCTGTACCCTTTCGTGTCACCGACGTGTTTTTGCTCAAAGACTGAAAGATGTGACATATAAGGCTTTCGCCTTAATACAAATATTGTTTTTCTCTGAAGCCTGGCATTAGGTCTGAGTAGAGCCAGTGAATACCGTCTAAGAGTACCGAATTCCTATTATTTAATGATTCGCAGACAACAGACTCACTCTAGGCTTGTATGTTTTGACCACGTGGGTTTCACTTGCTGCGAGTTAATTGGGCGGCAAAAGTCCCCTGACACGTGTATTATCAACAGTGTTTTGAATCACCGCCGTGAGCCACATTTTGTGGACAGCCAGCACGCCAGCTTCTGTTGCAACACTAATGGTTGTTTCTTCTCAGCCGCTTGAGTGCCGTGACCCGCGTGCTTTTAGGAAATCGTATCTTAACGTTAAGGTTTCAAAACATCTGCATGACTTCTTGCTTTGCCTCCGGGTGTAAAAGCAGGTCAGAGAACAGCAAAAGGCTCTTCCGATTCCCGCCAGGCAAAAAGGCTATTGTGAAGGGGAAGAATTCTCGGCTTGCCATTACGAAAAGAAGAATTCCAAGCCCAATGCCGAAAGCAAGCTTGTGAGGTGAGTGTATTTCACTGCTCTTCTCCTCGTATTTTCTCGTCACCTCGCAGCCAGTCAGGCTGCTACGACTGAGCTTCGTTCGGCACAAGCGATGCTTAGAAAACGGCTGCTTCTGGAGGAGATTTCGATTGCAGTGCTTTCTATTCAAATTTCTTCGCATCGTAGGAAGCGTAGAAACTAATGTAATCAATAACTTTGCATGTGAAATTGGAAGCACGAATATTCGGGTGATTCATAACACAATTTAAACAAATTCACTAGTCTGAAGTAATTTATTGTAAATTGTCACGATTGAAAATTGATGAGGCGACAAATGACTAAAGGAAACTAAACTTTTAATTGGGCGAACTTGTGTCCAAAACAAAATAGAAGGAGACTAGCGTCGCAGGATTGAATAACGGCATTGCAGCATGATCGAGCGCTGGGGCGAAACTCACTCCAGCTCACCACGCAGAGCCTCTTACGCACACGGGTGGGCTCCTAGAACATTCGGCGCAAAACGTTCGTAGCTTGATCAGACTACAAGGTTCTTCAACTTACGAGAACGCTAAATTGAAAGAATAAATAAAGTTAGTGAGCGGGGTACTCGCTCCCAGGCGAGCGAGTACCCCAGCTCTACAAACTTCAGTTCGCCTCCCGTCGTTGGAGTGGCATCTAGCGTCTGCGCTGACTCTGTCCAGCATTGGTCCAGCTGCCTGTTGGAAAGGAAAAGCCACATCATCATCAGCATGCTCTTGTAGATCCTATTTAGGTGAGGGAGCAACTCAGGCTATGGGGAGCGAATGCACGATAATGGCGGACACCTCGGACGTAAATTGATTGCTGATGCTTATGTGTCAGTTGGCATGCAGTAAGAAAGAAAGCAGGCAGTGAGGTCAAGCAAAGTCTGGCGATGCTTGAAAACGATCGACGCTTTCGCCTCCTCGACACTCGTTTGGCAAAAGTGGCCCATCAATTACCTGATCCCTATCGAGCAGTTGGAAACACTGAAATCTAGGCACACTGCTGCTTCTAATCAGCTGGGCGCGAAAATAAAGACGATGATTGTATGATATGTTTAATCTAGATCAGGAGAACCGCGGTGCCGCAGACAGGCAAATCGCCCATACATTGAAGACCTGCGGCACCGCTTCTACTCATGATAAAATTATATTGTACAAATGAATTGTGTGGATGAGGACGATGATGATGAGACGGTGAAGAGGGTGAAGAGCGTCGCGCCTAGCAGCTGCCTTCGCGACGGTGGTCTTCGCTTGAGCCGCCATGGGTTGCTGACTTCTAGCAGGCCAGTCTCGAGCGACAGAGGAGGGCTCACTGCGTGCCAGCTTGCAGACGAGCCGGTCGAATTTCTGGTGACGCAGGGAGTCCAGCATCCCCGTGAGTGGAGCTCCAGGGATACTGAAGGATGGAGGGAGGAGGAGAAGGAGGAGGAGGAGGGGTACCCGCTTCCTCCTCCTCCTCCTCAAAGAGCTGCGCTCCAATTCGGCGTTACAGGGAGTTGTAAACGGCTTTCATTTTTAACAACTTCTCGGGCCCAGTCCCCCGTTTTTGAGGCCCGCTGAGCTTAGGGGCCACCGCCACCCTGCCCCAGGCCGGGAGCGGGTTTTCCCGCTTCCGGAGCGACTGTAGGCCCCCACGGACTTTCGCAAGCCGACCCTCCAGGCAAGATCCGCCCCCCCTGTGCTAGGAGCTATAATCATCGCGAGGCGTGAGCCGGAAAAGAGGACGATGAAGAGGAGGGAGGGGGGCTCGGAGCCCCCCTCCCTCTTCTTCATCGTCCTCTTTTCCGGCTCACGCCTCGCGATGATTATAGCTCCTAGCACATCTCCCCCTTTTAGCTAAGGGCTAAAGCGTACTACGGGTTTGACTACTCGGCCACTTCGGGTCACAACGTGATCGGAATGTGGCGTCCCATAGGTCGGCTCAAATGTTCTCTCCGCAGTCGTATCTTGCGGTGGAAGGTCAGGTGACTTGGACACTGTCGGCATCGGGACGAGATGAAATCGGTTCCGACTGAAGTTCCCATCCTGTGTGTTGACAGAGTAGGACCTTGGAGCGTCTGCCGACGACTGCACTATTCCAGTTTCGCGTCGATCGGTTATCCATACTCTGTCCCCAGGCTTCAAAGGTTGAAGCCGGCGGGCACCGTGTCGTCGGTCATAGTTACGCTTCTGATTCATGATCCTGCGTTCTTCCCAAAGATCGAGGGATTCTTTATCTACGTGTCTCGGCTGAAGAAGGGAGTCAGCCGTCGGTAGAGAAGTACGCAATCTCCGTCCCATCAACAACTCTGCTGGACTGTAGCCGTTACCCAACGGTGTCGAGCGGTAGGCTTGTAACGCGACGTAGCTGTCCCCAGTTTTCTTCAAACTACGTTTGATGATGCCAACGGCAACTTCCACGAAGCCATTACTTTGGGGGTAACGTGGACTGGATGTTCTGTGTTCAAAGCCCCAACTTTCGGCGAACTTCTGGAACTCCGACCCTTGTATTTTTCGGAATTGTGGTCCGTTATCACTAAAGACTACTTCAGGTGTTCCATGTCTCGCAAAGAAAGACTTCAAGTGAGTTATTATTGTAGTCGCCGTCAGACTGTTGAGAAGTGCAATCTCTGGAAACCTTGAAAAGTAGTCGGTGACGAGGAGGTAGTCTTTTCCTTCCAAGTAAAACAGGTCCATTGCGACTTTTTGCCATGGTCGATCTGGAAACTTTGATGGAAGCAGTGGTTCGTGTCGGTTGTGTGTTTCTTGGATGCACTGTGTGCATGTGCGTACCACATCTTCCACTTGACGGGAAAGTCCAGGCCACCATACAGACTGTCGGGCACGCGCCCTACACTTGGTAATGCCTTGGTGTCCTTCGTGAAGTCTTTGTAGGATGTCATGGCGCATTGACTGAGGAATAATAATTCGAGATCCTCTCATGAGGAGACCGTCTTGCAAAGCTATTTCCGACCTATGAGGCCAGTAATCCCTGCAGTCAGTTTGAACCGCGTTTCGTGTCGGCCAGCCTTCTTCACTGTACTTGACCAGTGTCTTGCACGTGACATCCGCAACTTGTTTCTCTCGGATTTCTTTCAACCTATGGTCGGTTGCCGGCAAGCATGCTGTAAGTCCACTGACATACAGTGCAATTTGTTCCTGAAAGTCCCCTTGACCTGTCTCCTGTAGAGGCTTCCGAGAGAGAAGATCGGCAGTAATCAAGGCTTTTCCAGGAATGTGTCTCATGTCGTATGAGAATCGCATCATTCGAAGTTTCATCCTTTGAAGACGTGGAGTGATGTCCGCTAAGTTTTTTGACGAGAAAATTGGCACAAGGGGCTTGTGATCTGTTTCAATCAATACGTGAAGTCCGGTTATAAAATCCTGGAACCTTTCACATGCCCACACGACCCCCAGGCCTTCTTTCTCCACTTGCGCATACCTCCTTTCAGTTTCAGTCAAAGTCCTTGAGGCATAGGCGACGGGTCGGTACGTTCCATCTTCTTGTTGTTGGCGCAGTACCGCTCCTAGCCCATACGATGAAGCATCAGTCGAAATGATTGTGTGCTTCCTGGGTCGTAATGTGCCAACACTGGACTTCTTGTCAAGGCGTTCTTCAACTTGTCGAAACTTCTTTGTTGTTCGCTTGTCCAGATCCACTCGTTTTTCGTGCTTAGTAGGCAGTTTAGCGGGTAGGCAATCTCTGACATGCCTGGAACGAACTTGGTTAGGTAGTTTACCATTCCGAGGAAACTTCTTAGTTCAGACACATTTGACGGCACTTTCATGTCGACAATTGCTCTGATCTTGCTTGGGTCTGGTCGGATACCCTCCTGGTCAATGATGTTTCCAAGGAACTTAACTTGTTTAACGAAAAATTCACATTTCTCTGCGTTTAGGGTCATTCCCCTGTCCTGGAGTCGTTGGAGAACATTACGAAGCCTCTCATGATGCTCTTCTGGAGTGCTTCCGTAGATAAGGACGTCGTCCATGTTGCACAGGACCCCTTGCAGACCTTCGAGAAACTGTGTCATCTTTTTCTGGAAGAACTCCGGTGCTGATGTGATGCCGAAGGGCAATCTCCTGAACCTGAACCTCCCAAAAGGTGTTATGAAGGTCGTCAGGTGTTGAGACTCTTCGGCTAGTTCAAACTGCCAAAATCCGGAGTTCGCATCAATCTTAGAGAAGTATTTCGCTCCAGCGAGTTGTCCCAGCACGTGTTCTCCAATTGGCAAAGGATGCACCTCTCTTTTCACGTACTTGTTTAGCTCGGTCAAATCTACGCAGATGCGCACGTCTCCATTTGATTTCGTGACTATAACCATCCCAGAGCACCACTCTGTTGGCTCTTCCACGGGTTCTATTACTTGCATCTTGACCATTTCCTCAAGCTTCTCCTTTGTCTTGCTTAGCAAAGGAATGGCTACTCTCCGAGGCGTCATCAGTGCAAAAGGAACTGCGTCATCTCGTAGCTCAATTTTGTAAGCTTCTTTCACGTGTCCCAGCCCAGAAAAAAGTTTGGGAAACTCTGACATGACATGACATGACAGATCTGCACAAGCTTGCCAAGTTCTGCAACTTCGGCACACTCCACGACGAAATGATTCGAGACAGGATAGTGGTAGGACTTAAAGATCACAAGCTTTCTGAAAGACTGCAGCTTGATCCCGATTTGACGCTTGAAAAAGCAACAAACATGGCACGACAGTCTGAGGTTGTGAAAGACCAACAGACCAGACTTCACACGTCCAGTGACACCAACGTAGATCGCCTTTACATATCAAAGAAGGCTCCTTCAAGAAAAGCCAATCGTGGAGGAAGAGTGGGCGAGAAGACGGTACCCAACTCCACTCAGTTTCAAGCATCGACTGGACACTGCTCACGCTGTGGCAAGAGACAGCATTCGAAAGAACAGTGTCCGGCACGAAAGGCGATGTGCAACAAATGTCGCATAATTGGACATTACGCCCGCCAATGCCGAAACTCCGCAGCGCTGAACCAAGTTTCCAGTACAGAGACTGCATTCCTTGGAGTCATCGCATGCGAAAACAGTCAGCGGTGGACCGCGACAGTGCAAGTTGGCGAGGTGCCAATCGTCTTCAAGGTCGACACTGGCGCCGACGTGACAGTCATTCCGACAGAGACGTACAAAGCGTCTTTTTCAGCGACGTCCCTGCAGAGGCCCACGAAGATCCTAAAGGGTCCCGGTCGCCATGAACTAGACGTGCTGGGAATGATCACGAAGGACATGACCTACAGAACCAAGTCGACAAAAGCGGACCTGTACGTCGTTAACGACTTGGATGAAGCTCTTCTTTCGAGAGATGCCAGTGAGAAGCTGGGAATCGTCAAAAAGGTCTGCGACGTTGCGACTTTACGTACTGGAGACGTCAAGCCGGAAAGTGAGTTTCCCAAACTTTTTCTGGGCTGGGACACGTGAAAGAAGCTTACAAAATTGAGCTACGAGATGACGCAGTTCCTTTTGCACTGATGACGCCTCGGAGAGTAGCCATTCCTTTGCTAGGCAAGACAAAGGAGAAGCTTGAGGAAATGGTCAAGATGCAAGTAATAGAACCCGTGGAAGAGCCAACAGAGTGGTGCTCTGGGATGGTTATAGTCACAAAATCAAATGGAGACGTGCGCATCTGCGTAGATTTGACCGAGCTAAACAAGTACGTGAAAAGAGAGGTGCATCCTTTGCCAATTGGAGAACACGTGCTGGGACAACTCGCTGGAGCGAAATACTTCTCTAAGATTGATGCGAACTCCGGATTTTGGCAGTTTGAACTAGCCGAAGAGTCTCAACACCTGACGACCTTCATAACACCTTTTGGGAGGTTCAGGTTCAGGAGATTGCCCTTCGGCATCACATCAGCACCGGAGTTCTTCCAGAAAAAGATGACACAGTTTCTCGAAGGTCTGCAAGGGGTCCTGTGCAACATGGACGACGTCCTTATCTACGGAAGCACTCCAGAAGAGCATCATGAGAGGCTTCGTAATGTTCTCCAACGACTCCAGGACAGGGGAATGACCCTAAACGCAGAGAAATGTGAATTTTTCGTTAAACAAGTTAAGTTCCTTGGAAACATCATTGACCAGGAGGGTATCCGACCAGACCCAAGCAAGATCAGAGCAATTGTCGACATGAAAGTGCCGTCAAATGTGTCTGAACTAAGAAGTTTCCTCGGAATGGTAAACTACCTAACCAAGTTCGTTCCAGGCATGTCAGAGATTGCCTACCCGCTAAACTGCCTACTAAGCACGAAAAACGAGTGGATCTGGACAAGCGAACAACAAAGAAGTTTCGACAAGTTGAAGAACGCCTTGACAAGAAGTCCAGTGTTGGCACATTACGACCCAGGGAAGCACACAATCATTTCGACTGATGCTTCATCGTATGGGCTAGGAGCGGTACTGCGCCAACAACAAGAAGATGGAACGTACCGACCGGTCGCCTATGCCTCAAGGACTTTGACTGAAACTGAAAGGAGGTATGCGCAAGTGGAGAAAGAAGGCCTGGGGGTCGTGTGGGCATGTGAAAGGTTCCAGGATTTTATAACCGGACTTCACGTATTGATTGAAACAGATCACAAGCCCCTTGTGCCAATTTTCTCGTCAAAAAACTTAGCGGACATCACTCCACGTCTTCAAAGGATGAAACTTCGAATGATGCGATTCTCATACGACATGAGACACATTCCTGGAAAAGCCTTGATTACTGCCGATCTTCTCTCTCGGAAGCCTCTACAGGAGACAGGTCAAGGGGACTTTCAGGAACAAATTGCACTGTATGTCAGTGGACTTACAGCATGCTTGCCGGCAACCGACCATAGGTTGAAAGAAATCCGAGAGAAACAAGTTGCGGATGTCACGTGCAAGACACTGGTCAAGTACAGTGAAGAAGGCTGGCCGACACGAAACGCGGTTCAAACTGACTGCAGGGATTACTGGCCTCATAGGTCGGAAATAGCTTTGCAAGACGGTCTCCTCATGAGAGGATCTCGAATTATTATTCCTCAGTCAATGCGCCATGACATCCTACAAAGACTTCACGAAGGACACCAAGGCATTACCAAGTGTAGGGCGCGTGCCCGACAGTCTGTATGGTGGCCTGGACTTTCCCGTCAAGTGGAAGATGTGGTACGCACATGCACACAGTGCATCCAAGAAACACACAACCGACACGAACCACTGCTTCCATCAAAGTTTCCAGATCGACCATGGCAAAAAGTCGCAATGGACCTGTTTTACTTGGAAGGAAAAGACTACCTCCTCGTCACCGACTACTTTTCAAGGTTTCCAGAGATTGCACTTCTCAACAGTCTGACGGCGACTACAATAATAACTCACTTGAAGTCTTTCTTTGCGAGACATGGAACACCTGAAGTAGTCTTTAGTGATAACGGACCACAATTCCGAAAAATACAAGGGTCGGAGTTCCAGAAGTTCGCCGAAAGTTGGGGCTTTGAACACAGAACATCCAGTCCACGTTACCCCCAAAGTAATGGCTTCGTGGAAGTTGCCGTTGGCATCATCAAACGTAGTTTGAAGAAAACTGGGGACAGCTACGTCGCGTTACAAGCCTACCGCTCGACACCGTTGGGTAACGGCTACAGTCCAGCAGAGTTGTTGATGGGACGGAGATTGCGTACTTCTCTACCGACGGCTGACTCCCTTCTTCAGCCGAGACACGTAGATAAAGAATCCCTCGATCTTTGGGAAGAACGCAGGATCATGAATCAGAAGCGTAACTATGACCGACGACACGGTGCCCGCCGGCTTCAACCTTTGAAGCCTGGGGACAGAGTATGGATAACCGATCGACGCGAAACTGGAATAGTGCAGTCGTCGGCAGACGCTCCAAGGTCCTACTCTGTCAACACACAGGATGGGAACTTCAGTCGGAACCGATTTCATCTCGTCCCGATGCCGACAGTGTCCAAGTCACCTGACCTTCCACCGCAAGATACGACTGCGGAGAGAACATTTGAGCCGACCTATGGGACGCCACATTCCGATCACGTTGTGACCCGAAGTGGCCGAGTAGTCAAACCCGTAGTACGCTTTAGCCCTTAGCTAAAAGGGGGAGATGTGCTAGGAGCTATAATCATCGCGAGGCGTGAGCCGGAAAAGAGGACGATGAAGAAGAGGGAGGGGGGCTCGAGGCAGTTGATTAAATGGCTGATTCTCAACGGACGCTGGTTGAGTCCTGAGTTCCTGAGGCCCTGACAACACCCCCCCCCCCCCCAAGAAGGTAGATCATGGCGAATCCAGCCCACCCTTACGCGACCGAAAGCAACCCCGAGAAGATACCTACTGAGAAAATAGGACTTGTTTACACTATACCGGACGATGAACTGCAAGCTTACTCTGCATATAAGCGAAAACTCCCGAATCTTACGGAATACATGAAGAGCAAGGCAGCTTTCTTTAAATTTTGACAGAACCATGGCTATTGCCAAGTATGTGCAGAACAATGCTGTCATTACTGAGTACATGCAGCACAGGGCCGCTTTCCAAGAATACAAGCGCCAAAACTCGACGGGAGACTTGTCTGCTAATATTAGCGAAGTCCTCTCAGGCCGGACCAAGTCAGCAACACACAACGTCCATGGACGAGGACAAGGAACAAGAAACAGGAGCGGCATGACCGTGGTATCAAATGCACAGACGCGGCAAACGGCAGACATTCTACGAGATAAGCGACTCTACGTCATCGACACCAAAATATTTGGTCGTCCTAGGACTCATCTGTAGAGAAGATGTCTTCAACATCGCCACCAAGAACATAAGAAACGACATCGCTCGAACAAGCTTCGACGACAAAGAATGTTTCGTTAATGTCAAGGAGAAATCGAATAGGATTGCCATCATAACCAGGAATCAGCAGATGGTTGAAAAGCTCCTCACGATTAGAACTATTGAGCAGAAAGGCCAGCCGCTGGAAATGAAGCCCTACGTCGCCACGTCGAGTGCTCAAATGAAGGGGTTCATCTACCTCAGGGGACACGATAACAACGAAACTCCAGAGTCACTAATGAAGGAGCTAGAGTGCAGAACCCACCAAATTTCGGCAGCCAGGATTATCGGCGAATCTGGAAGAACCGTGCTAATGGCATTCCAGAGTCAGACCCTTTCGAGATATTACGCTACGCCTGTAAGTCCTTCAAGTTGTCCTCGTACAGGCCCAGACTCCTCGTCTGCCACAAGTGCCACAAGCTCGGCCATGAGGCCGACGTCTGCCCTCAGGACGGCGTCAGGTGCGGCAGCGGCCACGAGTACGACCCCACCGCGGGATACAAGCTCAAGCCTAAATGCGTTAACTGTGGTGGTTCTCATGTAGCAGCGAGCAATGACTTCCCTCTACGCAAGATTCCCGTCAGAAGGCAACAGCAACCCGGTTCGCGACCACAGCCATGGTTCGGCGATAAGTGGGAATCCCAGAGCCAACAAGGCGCCAGGGGCCCTGCGCCCTAATGCAAAAAGTCGGCTGCTCCTCCTCCCCCACCGCTGACGTCCCTGCAAAGTGGAAAGTTGGGCCAGTTGGTTCATGTTTTTTTTATAAAGAAGCGCCGAATAAGACAAGGACAAAGAAGTGGAACGACACAAGGCGACACACAACGACACGTCCCTGCTTCCCTTTCCTGCGCTGAAGCCAAAACACAAAAACACCAATGCATGGAGCGTCGCTCTGAGGGTCTTGGAACCCATACGGCATTTTATCTCCAGAGCAGAATTTGAGAATTTTGAGGCAAGCTTCACGACACTCGAAAATAAGGTAGATCGTCTGTGCAGACTCGTCTAGGCTCTAGTCAACCCACAAGGATGGTAACGCCGACATCTCAGACATTCCCGAACCGGCGTCTTCGAAAGTCAAAGAAACGACATAAGATCTGGTTCCGGGAGTGGAACTGTAGGGGACTGCATTCCAAGCTCGTAGAGCTCAAACTTAGACTCGAACTTCTCCGAGAGGAAGCCCCTGACGTAATTCTGCTACAGGAGGCTTACGTCAAGGATGTCAAGGTTCGCAATTATAGTATCCACTCTCAACCGAGCATGTTAAGACAGGGCGAAGTTCGATGCACGACGCTTACTTTTGTCAGGAAATCAATTCCGCAAGTACAACTCGACATGGTTCCCTACTGCGGTGATAACCGCAAAGTTGTTTTGGTGCAACTCAAACTGGAATCTACAATTGTGGACGTGATCAACGCGTATATTAGACCCAGGGTCAACAAAAACGACTTCTCGTTGCGCAGAACCGTGAACACAGGGAAGCCCACCGCCGTTGCTGGAGATGTCAACGCCATGCACAATGCGTGGGCGTACGCAATCAGAAACACGAGAGGCAAAGAACTCAAGGCCACTTGTGAAGCACTCCACCTATAATTATGCAACGACAAAGGTGCACAAACCAGACTCTCTCAGCACGACTCCGAAACGGACACATCACCCGATTTCACGTGGGCTTCCGAGACCTCAAGGGTAGGGGGTAGACGCTTTCTGACCCCATGGAAGGTGACCACCTCCCGATCTTCATAGACCTCGCGCTATGCGTGTCTCCCAAGAGACCCGTCACCTTCGTCAAGTGGGATGCCTTTCATGCCAACATGAACAGCCTCAGAGACCTTCCACTTGATCAAAGAATCATAGAGGTGGTAAATCATTCCAAGACCCCTTACCAAGTCGAGGAGGATACGCCGACACCGAATCTTCAGCTCACAAATCTCTGGGCTTGGCGACTGTCGGCTCTAATGACGTACAGGACAAAAAGGACCCTCAGACGCAAGGTCAAGCTCAGCTTAACCTATAGCAACCGTCAGGGTCAAACGCTACACTCTGGAAGTGTTCCGCAACCAATGAAGGGGACAGTGCAACTCATTCAATTAGAGGATCGGCCTGTGCCGGGTCTGGCGGACTTACAAAGGCCTTGCGGGGAAGACTAAGGTTCGCAACACTGGCAGCAACTTAGCCCTGCGCCTCGGCGTGTCGGAAAACAACCTAGCCAACGAAAGCCGGTAGTTTCTTCTTCCCACAACAATCCCCGCCAACTGGAACTGAGATCTACGCTCCGGTTTCGGTCAACATCAAAGAACCGGAAAAAGCACCCTTCATGCTGGGCGATCATCGAAGACCACCAAGACCAACACAGCACCTCGACCAGACTGCATCTCTGTTACCGCTCCATGGAACCTGCCAACAGAGGACATAAAATAACTCCTGCAGAGTTACAACGACGTTTGGGATTGCGGTAAAATCCTGGCCAACTGGAAGAAATCGACAGTCCTCCCTACACCCAAGCCCGCAAAACCGTCTACCTCCGTCCGAAATTTGAGACCCATCTTGCTAACTTCGGACCTATGTAAAATCTTCGAGCGCATGGGTTCAGGCCCGGCTTTCGTGGATCCCCAAAGCCCGAGATGCGCTTCACCCCATGCACACCGGCTTCAGGCCGGGATTGTCCATGCAGGACAGCCTTGCCATGCTTCACCACTTTATCGAGCCACAGATCCAGACGCAACCCCACTGTCGTTGACATACATGTAAGGCTTTTGATTTTATACCATAGAAGACGGTCTTCAAGGTGGCTCAAACAAGGGACAATTGGAGAAAGCTCCTCAACTTCATTAAGACGTTTCTCACTGACATATCTTTCCAAGTCGTCGTTGGCAGCACCAGAAGTTACTGAAAGCAGAATGACGTAGGAGTCCTTCAGGGCGCGGTCATATCCCCCGAGCTGTTTAATATGGCAATGGCGGATCTAGATTTGGCTCTGCAAAATGTCGCGGACGTCACTTTTACCATTTATTCCAATGACGTCACGCTCTGGACTACCAAGGGAATTGCTAAAACCCAACAGCGTAATGTGCAGCGCACCCTTGACATTACCAACGCATTCGCAGTACAGTCAGTCGGACTTACTCTCTCCACAGAAAAGACTACGTACATGGTCGTTTCAAGACACGACTCAAGCCCAAGTACCCCACACTCCTCCAATTGAACTGCGCCAACATTGAGTCTACTGACACCCTAAAGATTCTCGGCGTCACCCTCGACAGATGTGGAGGCGCATCAAGTTAGCGCTCAAATGAAATTTCAGTGGAACAGAGGTATCAACCTTCTCGAAAAAATAACCAGCAAGGCGTGAAGTATTCAGCAGGACCTTCAGAAGATACTCGTGAAGTTCCTTCTGGCGTCCAAGGTCGTCTACGATCTGAATTACCTGCGCGTGACCAAGACTTAAGAAGCAACGCTGGTCATACTCAACAGAAAAACAATGAGAGTCATGACAGGCTTACCGAAGTTTACCCGGGTTGATTAGCTTAAAGCTGCCGCACAGATCGATACCCTGCCTGCCATCACAAAGAAGATGGTCGTTGGGTAGGAAAATCGTCTATTCAGATCTCCACCGGGAATAATCATTCTTACCAAATTCGAGAAACATGAGCTCTTCGCAAACACAGCAGCAATGCCAACTCCATATTCGCCACGGAAGAACGAGCTCGTCGTCCCGATCAATCCGGTACCCCTGAATCAAGAAAAGAACACAAAGGAAGGCGCAAGCACGGGACTGACAAGCACCTCGAAGAGATTGATTCACTGACCGGCGCCGAAGTCATTTATACAGATGCTGCCAGAGACGACGCGGGCCGCTTAGCGGTTGCCTGGTCTTCCCTCTGCAGGAACACCATATGGAGTGGTACCACGCACAAAACCAGCAGCCCGAAAACGGCGGAGCTACTAGCGCTGCTTGACGCCATCCAAGAAGCGGCTCCCAAGCTACCCACCCAGAACAGTCACTGAAGCACGTATCTTCACCGATTCCCGTGAAGCTCTCCAAGAATGCGGCCGGGGCAAGAGCAAAAATCCGGTGGTAAAGCAAATCAAGAGCATCACTGTTGAGTCTCATCCGCTAGTCGATATCATGCTTTCGTGGATCCCCGAGCACGAAAGGGTCCCGGGGTACGAGAGGGCTAACGAGGCCATGAGGACGCAGCTACTAGCAGGTTTCATGCTCTCACCTGGCCACGGTCCCCACCTCGTGAAAGAAGACCCGGGCCTCCCACCAAACATTGAAGAGATAAAAAATGAAAGACGTTTACAATCCCTTGTAATGCCGAATTAGAGTGCAGCTCTTGAGGAGGAGAAGGTATGGAAAGGAGGGTATGCCCCTCCTCCTCATCCGTACCCTCCCCTCCTCCCATCCTGCTCAGCTCGCGTTTAGGGAAAAGTTTTTCCTCTAAATTTAGTGGAGAATGTTTCGCGCTAAATTTAGCGAAGAAATTTTTTTCCGCTAAATTTAGCGGTGAAATATTTTCCGCTATATTCAGTAGGCGAAACATTCCGTTAAATTTAGCGGAAAAATTTTTCCGCAAATTTTTTAGGCGAAATTTTCCGCTAAACTTAGAGGGATATTTTTCCGCTAAATTTAGCGGGGAATTTTTCCCGCTAAATTTAGCGCGGAATATTTCCCACTAAATTTAGTGGGAAAAATTTTCCGCTAAACTTAGCGGGGTAAGTTTTCCGCTAAATTTAGCCGGGAAATTTTCCCGCTAAATTTAGCGGGGAAATTTACCCATAATGCAACGCGCGGTGACGTCACGTGTGACGTCATCTATGACGTCACTGGCGACGATCGTGACGTCACGTGTGACGTCATCTATGACGTCAATAGTGACGCTCGTGACGTCACACGTGACGTCACGTGTAACGTCATCATGGGAAACGTCCCATAATGCACCGCGCGGTTACGCCGACGGCGACGCCGTCGCTGACGGCGACGCCACTCAAGCCGGAAACGGGCGCCTAAGAGCTGCGCTTTAAAAGAAAAAGAAAGTTGCCAGAAAGCTCAGGCGCGCCGCGCTGCTCTCTCCCGATGATGACCCTGTCCCTCCTGGTTCCAGCATGTGGGAACGGGTCCGCATACGCAGGTTTCAAACATAGACAGCAATTACACCCCCCCCCCCCCCCCCCTGACTGGCGAGGTTTCACCGCCCGTCCGCACCCGAAGACTCCGACCTTTACCGCTCTGCAGGCACTGCAAGATTCCCGCCACGTGAATCTTCTCATTTGGACGTGCGAGGCCGTCGCAGGGCATCGAAAAGCGTCATAAACTCACTCCCTGAAGACGCAAGACCAGCTGTGTACGAGGAGGGACCCGCCCCAGGCTCGAGCACTAGTACCGCAAACACATTCTCGATTCCCTGATTAATTTCGTCCGGTCATCGGGGATCGCCTGTAACATTTGGCCTCCTCCTCTACCCTTCCCATAGTCCCCTTCCCCCGTCACGATTGGTGGGCGTTATCAAGAAATCGTGATGTCCAAAAAAGCAGTGGACAGACTGCTGTGATTGAGGGTTTCTCACCTTATGTGGTCAACGCAGCCCAGCACAGGACGCTGCAAATATTGTCGTCTGCCGTACACACAGGCTCAATGCGAACGTACAGGCAACGTGATTCTCGCAGGCGGTACGGCGGTAGCAATGGACGACGGAGCAGCGACCCAAGCTGTTCCCATATTGCCTCACGCGGGATGGTTAACGGCGTGCTACTTTCCAGAAAGGTCCATTCATGCTAACTGTACGCGCCCGAAAAATGGCGGACTCGGGGCGATTCCCGTGCACTTTTGAAAGGGTTAATTCGCGTTCGCTTGTATTTATGGCCATATGCATGCCTAGTATGTGGATAACATTATACATTCATGTGATATTTGTGGCCGTAAAAATTAATACTCAATTTCAATAGCTGTGCGTGCCATAGACCCCTTAAAAATTACACCCTCTTAGATCGATCTAAAAGTACTGCGAAGTGGCGTGCGCAAAAAGAAACCCATAAAAATGGCATATCCATCAATTGGATATACCTTTCTTGTTTACTGTCGTCTCCAGCCACCTGCTGGACATATCTGATATGGGTGACGAACAGAAAATGAAACATAATGAACTGTCAAGACTAAAAATACAGAGGTGAGGCAAAACATGAATGGGTAACGGTTACCATTACATCCTGAATGTCTTGTATTGAAGTGACGATGGAAAATCAATGTTTTCGCCATACTTGAAGTGACGACATTCAAGATGGCTGCGCCCTTGTCGGGGAGTGTATACAGTCTCTTGGTAGTGAGTATTATATCAGTTATTTTTGCCAGCTTGTTGGTGTTTATTGCGCACGCCACTTTGCACTATTTTCAGATCGACCATAAAAGGGCGTAATTTTTTAAGGACTATACCATTGGCGGAAAGGTCCGCATACCTATGTGAATGGCCGTTTTTAAGACCCCTGGGGCAAGGAAACTATCACGAAATCTCATGCACTCGAATAATTCTGAATAAAATTATAAACGCTGATTACGGTAGATTGTATATGGGCATCAAAGTATTTGGCTTGACAACAGTACCTTGTGCACACCATTTTGTAAGCAAAATAGAGCTATCACTCTTAAATTTGCTCTAACCAAATTTATAAAGTATCAACGTAAATTCTGGCTTTAAATAAAAATAAACCTATTATTGTCAATACACTGTATTCATCCTCTAATCTATGCAAACGAGACGAATGATCTGCAAACATGCACATGAACTGATGTTGTATGAAATAGTTTAGAGCTACAGGTGAAAAATAGTTCAGTCAGCTCTAGACGAACAGTTCAGTGTGCAGCCGAGAGTGCTAAGGAAAGGCGGTTGAAACACATGCCGCTTCAAAGCATACTTTTTTCTATTTTAAGTCAGTCACAGGAGTTCGTTGTTTTCCGAGTCAGTCGGCGCGGAATACGTGATTGCATAAACAAGCGCGAAAACAGCGCTGCACGACGGCACATGTTTACGATCGCCTTGAGTGGGAAGCAGTAAAGTTCTTGGTTTTATGAACAGAAGTTGTCAGCCTTTCATCGAAATAATGTATAGTTTCTTTTGGACGGTATCGCAAATTAGAAGTTGACGGTCCTTTCGGGCTTGATACTAACGTTATGGGAGCCCGCATCGATGCTGGGCTCTATCCAGGAGAATAAGGTGCCCGAGGTGTTGTAGAAAGCAGGACGCTCGCCACCACCACGGTTTTTACTAAGATACCCGTCACGATCTGAAGACGAAGCAACGTACTACAATTAATTACTATTGCCATTTATTAAAAATAAAAACGACACCATAGCTTGACCATGCTGACAAAGACCCGGGGAACACAAAATGTGTGGGGAATGAGCAGGGCAGAAGCTATGTAGTGTGTGTGACATCACGTGACCTCATAGGTCACACGACTGTGACTCCACATGACGACACGGTGTCACGTGAGGTCACGCTGTCACATTATATCATGACGTCACGTGCCTTAGTGTTACGTGCTCTCACACTAACAAACGACGTCATGGTGCCACGCGTCATCTTGATGTCACCTGACGTCATGATAAGTATTATCATGACGTCACATAATACCGTGATGCCAGAAAGTCACGGTTAGTCATATGAGATAACGGTGTCACGTGATTGCGGGATGACACGTGACTGCGGATTCACGAAAAAGGACTGTGACATGGCCAGACGCCATGACGTTATCAGTCGTCAATATGACGTCACCGTGAGGTCACACTGTCGTCGCGATAGCGACATGGTCAACGTTCCTGGAATAACTCAGCTGTGGAACTCCTGCCATCACCCACGAAACAAGATACCCCCTCCCCCTTCTCCGTCACTCACTTGAGTCCGCCTCCGGTAAAGCCCCTTGATAAAGGCGTTTTTTTACAATTATTGTCAACCATTCTTGTGGAAACGCGCAAGTCACGTACCACGAACGGCTGCTCCGGCCCGATTCGCTTCAAGGGATGCTCTTTCAGTGCTTCTCCGCCATTTGCTTCCAAGGGCCGCTCAAGACACGGGCCTCGTGTAATGGCGCATTCGACGCTACTTTTCAAGACAAACGCAAACACATCGCTTTAGCCCCCGGTCGGTTGAAGCGCCATCTAAAGTTTCGTTTTAAAACTGTGTGTTCCATAGAGAACGCTGAAGCACTATGTAGGCGCTGTGCTTCGAAGGTACGTATTCCATAGTATACACTGCAGTCAGCAAAGCAGCCCCTCGGTGCGTAGAACGACGGCAGGCGAGCCGTGCTGACAGAGGGAGGTACTGCTCGTGCTGCAGCGTCTATATGAGCAGTTCCGTAACTGAGCTATTCTCATAACGTTGGACACGGTGTTGTCGGATGTTATAGAGCTTTATGACGTTTTTTTCATAGAATTCGGCTGGTAAAACACATTCTGTGATGAACATAATCTCACTACAATGATAAAATTTGTTTCTCACTAGCTGCGTTGGCATTATTGGCACCGTATCGTGTAGTATCACCAAAGTCAAGAGCACGGGAAAGATAGCTCGACGGACGCTCCCATCGCTAAGAAAAGTTCGTAGTAAGCACAGCGCGCTGTGCTCCGTACCAGACGCCTGCAAGATATTAACAAAAGGGGCCGAATAATGGTCCGTCGATTATACGAGTAACCTCTGTATAGTAAAAATTAATGGCTGTTTACTGACGTCTACTCTTTTATAGAGCCCTTGGAGGCCTATTGAAGCCTAGATAGTCGTGCGCAAAAACCAGATCTCTACAGAACAAAAAATGGCGTTGTGAGAAAGAGCATGATTATTCGTTTCCGCGACTAAGCGTCATAGTCGACTCAGTCTTTCCTTTGAGGTTGAAATTCCCTTGAAGTTCCTCATCCACTAGGCCACGTCGTGCATATCATGGGAATTGACTTCTTGGATGTTCTGACAGAAAGTATAGCTACTAGAATTTTAATCCCAAATTAAACAGGCAAGCAGGAGTTTGATTTTGAACAAACATAAAAAAATAGTAGAAGCAATAGAAACCACTCATTTAACGTGAGACTTCCATCACATTTTCGCACTTAACCTGCAACTCTGTTTGCCTGGAGCAGTTTTGCACCATCAAGAAAAGGTCAGCCCATCACCATCCTCCACACTCTACGCTCTGAGGCTACTATCAAACGTCGGGCTCCTTGCGAAGAAAACGGAACAATGCAGCATACCGGCTCAAGTCGACTGCCTTTACTTTTTGGACAACACCCTGAGACTGGGGGGGGGCGGGAGAGGAGGACAGGACAACACAACACGCAGTCTCTTTTTTCCCCAGTCTCGGGGGTTTTGTCCAAAATGTTAAACCTTCACCAGCTTGTTTGCGCCCTAACGTTTTGTTATTTACTTATCGGCAGAAAGACAGTTGTGTATAGAGAATCGGGCTTGTATAAAAGTGCTAAGAGAACCTTCGATATTCGAAGTCAGGGCTATTAATGAGATACCACCGCCTTAATAAAAAAAGACAAGCAATTAAAAACCAAGTAGCTCACTATTTCAATTACGATGGAAAGGATGTCGTTGCTTAGTGTTGTTCAGCCCATGAACTCTGCCATGAGTGACGCACAAACTGTCAGGAGCACCTGCTTCTCGAGGTCCGACTGACTATTCCAGAACACCTTCCGGAAGGCCAACCCAGCCACTTGTTGATCCTGAAAGAAGTCGACAGCCTCAGACAATAATCTTCAGTAACCGAAGGCGTTGTACCTGTATGATGAGCACCGACATTAAAGCGAATCAAATAAGCATAAACCGCACGAAAGTGTTCACCAACTCTGATGCTACCACCTCTTACATAACGCGAAAATGTCAGCAATGTGCCATACATCCACACAAGGCACCCAACGTCACGCCGCTGCAGTGGTGTTGTTGGCGGCACAGGCGCAGGAGCTCCACTTATAGTTAACCTGTTTTTGTCGGTCACGCGCTGTGCCCAGACGTGGTGCGCGCAAGCGCTGACTTCTTGTATTGAGCGTGTTGGTTTATATCATTTTGTTAGACCACCTGAGACTGGGTGGAAGAAACACGACGACGTCTCAATGAGACGTCGTCGTGTTTCTTCCACCCAGTTTCAGGTGGTCTAACAAAATGGCAGACCTACACCTGCTCGCCTGCGCCCTAACTGTTTTTTCATTGGTTTATATGTCAGGTTTTCACTCTGAAAACAAATGTATTTGTCGAAGTATTCTAAAACATACATCCACGAAAGTATATTGTTATCAAGAGAAGCGTGACTATACTCCGTTTCCCATTAAGTTCCACAGCAGTCGAAGTTATAAGATCTGACGAAGGCAACCAAACAGACGCTAAAAGTGCAAGGCATGTCGCTCGTCGTCTGCCATCAACGGCTGGACCAATCGCGCGGCAGAAAACTCGCCGAACACACCTAAGACTGCTTACGTGTATGAATGCTTTCGCGCAGCGCATTCCTACAGGCAGCGCATTCCTACAAGCAGGGCGCCACGTCTTCCTTTCACCCACAGTGCTCCGGCAGTGACATCGCGCTCCCCCACTGCGCAGGCGCGGCGAACCGCCGGCTTCACGACGACTTTCGCGACGAAGCGTCAGTGCTGCTGTGCTTTTCTTTGTGTAGTTTTGTGAGGCGGGTCCGCTTTGACCTTGAGCGCCCCCGCCGGATACCGTGACGAAGTATCTGCGTTGCTGTGCTTTTCTTTCTGTTCTATTTCTGAGGAGCGTGCTTGATGAGGTAGTTTTATGATCATCTTTGGAGCACAACACCGACGGCTTTTCGCGTAATGGGACAAGCCATAAAATGAGAAGTATCATGGTCACTCACAGCCTGCACGACTGGTTTAGTCGGCAAAGCAGGCCCAGACGAGAACCGTGACGATTCACCTTTGGCGCTCTTGGGTGACTCTATAAAGCCACTGAATGTGCTACGCTTGAGTATCGGCACTCCTTTCCCGATCTGCTAGTGGGCGCCGCCATCTTGGTGTTTAGTGCAGAGAAGACGGAACTGCCGATCACCACCAGGGTGTCGAACCGAAATTTTTATCGGTTCGGTTCCGGTTCGGGTTCAGGGCTTTCGGTTCGGCTCCGGTTCAGTTCCGGGAGCAAAAAATAACGGTTCGAACCGGTTTGAACCGGTTCGAACCGGTTTGAACCGCAAAATTGAGACTATATTTTCCGCGTTTTTTTGGCGACAGGCACTATTTCAACAGTGAAACGAGTATCTATATAGCTTTTTATTATTTGTAGAACGATAAAATTGCCTTATTTCATTTAAATGAAACAGTAAAAGACAAGCTAAATTAACATATATGACTCAACTTCTATTTTTTTTTACCACAGTCGCATATAATTTTACCTGAATCTATAGGTTATCCGTTTGGTAGGTTGCCTAAAATACCCGTTAATGCTACAACTTTTCGTCGCAGTATTAAACGTCGAATCTTTCTATGCTCTTGAACTTACGAATTAATTACAGTGCATAAAATCATGAAATGGGAACATTCTCGCCTTATATATCCCGAAATCTAGTTTACAAAATACGTTTTACAATACATATGACGACGACGCAACTGAGCTAAAAGCTATAATATTTTCAAAATGCCAGGAAAGTTTTAGGACAAATCCTTTCAGTCTACCTTTTATAGAAATACTGAGCGGCAATCAGAACGCCTGCTTTCCTGACCAATATTGTTTACACTCAGCACAGTGACGCAGGCAAATTCATGCAGAAAAAAGTGACCCTCGTACTCAGATATGGATCTGGCCTAAAATAGCGCGTACCGAAGTGAACATTTTCGACATTGCTTGGCGTTTGAGGTTTGTTCTTGTCAAGATGCCGGTCAATTTAATTTGCAAATAAACATCACACTTGCTATTTTTTATGCTGTTGTTAAATAAAACAAAGTAGTATTTCATACTCTGCTCGACATTACAGCTACTTAATTGGTCACTTTCTGACGGTGTGCGTTCGCAATCGTCATAGTTCTGCCAAACGCCACTGTGTACTTTGCTTTCATCCAGCCCACAGACACATAAAATTCTTGTTCATCACATAAAAAAAGCAACATACTTCTATATGTTTGAGAGGTTGAATATGTGTCAGGAACACATGTTATTTAAATCAGCTTCAAAATAAAACATTTGTTTAAGGTTCTCCCAAATCACTTATAGACGTGCCTATCGAGGATAAAAACTCCGGAAAAGATTTGCAGAGCATATTTCAGATAATTTGGGGATGCATTTACTTATGATGTATATCTTTAGGGGGATCGGCCCTTTATTTATGTTGTCAAGCCTTCAAACAGCAATATAATTTTTTTATTGTCATCAATAAATTTTACTATATGAAGTTCACATAACCGCTTGAGACCGACACGGGAGGATGATACTCGAGAATACGCCATCTGTTGAGTCTGCGGAACGCGCTTTTTTGTTCGTTGTTTGGCAGTGTGAAACACCGGGTCGCGGGCTACGCCAAAAAGGACTGTGTGCTCACATTATAGATCTGAAGGCAAATACACGAAAATGTGCAGAAAGAGATATAATAAATGTTACTCTTCTAAATAATCCCATACAGGACGCCTTACTGCAAAACTAAATATATAGCGTCGCAGGTTTTAAACGTAAACACGTTCGGCTGAACTCCGTCTGGTTGGGTCAAAATTTTGAGAAATACAGACCATCACCAACCAAGTCCTAAACATTTAGGAGCCCGACGTTTCAATAGGTCGGGCTCAGTAGGTCGACAGCCACTTAACCATCGGCGTATGTCAACGGACTAGGGCACTTGAAGAACAAAGAAGTACGAGGACACCTAAGCACTTCTTATGAGTTATGAAAACACAATTATGAATGCCGTTCTTCTGATTCCTTAGTTCGTCTGCTGCGTAGTGGCGTGGACGGCCCCGTTTCGTTGGCCGACGACCGAGCTCGCTTTTTCGTGAAGTGGCCTCGCCGCGCTGAGCTCGGCCGTGCAACCTCTTCGGAGTTTGCCCGAGCGGGCTGTGCGGCCAGGCCCGCACCGCCGCACCTCGTACCAGCGGCCGGGCCGCTGCGTGTGCTGCGCCGCCATGGAGAGAAATTCTCTGGTGCCGTTTTTTGGAACTACGCAGCACGAGAGCCAATGGGAGCCTCGTTCCTTGATGACGCGCGCCAGCGAATGGGAGCACATTCCATCAGATTTCTGCTACACGCGACATTGGGACGGGGGAAGGCGCCGTTTGGCGCGGCTTCAAAGCTGATGACGTCGGTTCGATCCATGGGGCAGTTAATGCTTTCGCATTAAAAGTGAAGGAAGCAAAAGACACACCGCAGATGGAAAAGAAGCTGCAGCTCTCCACATGCAGATAGTCTCCCCTGATGAAAATACCGAACCGGTTTTGAAACGTCGGACTCCTAACTGTTCAGGACTTGGTTGGTTATGGTACGTTATTTCTCTAATAGAGATGCGTGCATTGATGATCCTAATTACACATAAATATCGCAAAGAACAGACAATATATTTATATTTTAAATCACATTTGGACATCGGATTGCACGAGCTCGAAACTTCGCAGAATGCATTCTCGGGAGGCTAGAGTTATATTCGGTTTTACCTGCACTTGTTTTGGGGCCTCATTTTACAACTCAGTGCTTTATCAGTCATGCGCGCTCTAACATTTTATTCGGCTGCCGCATATCATTGTGAGACTGCTATATATACTGCCCTACTTTACAATTCGGACATCCCCTTTGCTATACATCGTTTGAGCTTAGAGGGGCACTGCAAGGGACGAAGAAAACCAAATGCTGCTTCGAAAGGCGTGCCTATCAGTGTCATACACGAGCGTTCAGTGACGACATTGGTCTAGAGCATCAGATAATGACGACATAGAATTCTAGAGGAAGGACTGGCTGAATAGACGCAAGTGACCCCTTCTGATCCCTTCAAGCACGTGACTCTCACTCAAATTTTTACTCGGAACACCCGTAAATTTCTGGGGCGTTCACATCTTCATAAGTGGATGTTAATTTCCAACATTTAGGAAGATCGCGCATGGTTGTTGCACGCTTTTGTCGTTTAGGTCCTCTGTTGGTTCAAACCATGGTGTAAGGTTCAAACCAAGTACGTTTTCAACAAAAGAAAATGTGCTCCAAATTCTGAACTTATTTCGCCTATTATGTGAAAAATATGTCAGACTTTTGTTCTTTATTTTATGTTTAATGTGTTGCTAGAGTCTCTCGCTAGTTAGAGCGAACACGATGCAAATAAATAAAAAAATGGCCAGAAACTCTTTGCAGGGTCTCTTCAAGCCCAGACGCAGCCGATGCTACAAGCGCGATAATGTGGTCCTGACCAGTGCTTACACTGCAGGAGCGCGCGTGCTTGGCAAGAACGCTGAAAGTCCGGAGCTCGCTCTTTTAGCTTCTGCTACGCTCACATTTAAAGTGAAACCAAGTATTGTGTTGAGAACATCACATTTCACCAGAAAAATAAACTGTTTAACATGGTTTGCACGTGACATCATCGCACTATATGCTAGAGGTCAGAGATTTCTTTTTGCTGAGAAAATCAAATCCCCTGGTGCACAATGCACGCTGCAGAAGGTTCGCGCTCAGTGCAACTCATGTATTCAGATACAAAAATTATTCTTTCTTGGTGCAGCGTCGGGAGGAACGGCGCGAGCGTCTAGCACCACGAAAACGCGCTTTCTGGTAGGAGGGATTTTGCAAACGAAGTAGTTTTGCGGGATCACGCTGTCTGGTCTGCGCCCAAGATGCGGAGCAGAGGAACCTTTACTACACAGTATGTTTGTAAAATCCCCCCCCCCCCTTTTCTTTTCATTTGACCATGCTCCTCCAGAGAATACTTTTTATTTCTGAGGGACTCCCTCCTCCGTTTGGGGGTGCCAATTCGACAATTATATTTGTGTCATTTGTTAACAGTAACCTCCATTTCTTTTATCTTGCACTCAAAAACTGTGAAGTTTAAACAAAACTGCGAGAATCTGAGCGCCTTCCTCTAAGGCCACTAGAATATTTATTTTCAGGTATCCTTGCCGTACACACTTGTAGTTTAATTTATCCTCAGATTAATAAGCCACATTTAGACCGTTCAATCCTTCTATTCTTGGGGTCAACTTTCATGAGACAGTTCAGCGACAACGAAAACATGTTTGACTGCCTCAATGATGTGTACATGTAAAATGGTTCATGCAACAATTTTTGTACTTTCAGTAAATACCACTAAGAGGTAATCCCTGACGTTGATAGCTTGCAAAAACACCCATTAGTTTTTTTCTCCGCTGAATGGCAGACGCAAAAAAATAAAGGAAAGAAATAGTTTTCCCCTCCTCAACTCGCTATTAGAACCAGCGGCGATGTGATCTGACGCTAATTGTATACCGCCGCTGTTAGAGTTCAGCTATTCTTGTCTTTGATTGAACATAAGCCAACACGAATGTTTGGCGATGCTGGTTGTCAAGAACCCGAGCACTCGACTCGGGCTCATGACAATCGAGTATGTCATGGTGTCACGTGACTCGCGGTGAGAAGTCGTGATGGCATGTGGCGTCACGGTGTCAACAACACTAATACATCCATAGGTCCGTTGCAACTCAAGAAGGTAGCGCGAGTG
Organism: Ixodes ricinus; assembly: GCA_037355805.1. Taxonomy (NCBI): domain Eukaryota; kingdom Metazoa; phylum Arthropoda; class Arachnida; order Ixodida; family Ixodidae; genus Ixodes; species Ixodes ricinus. Next base: position 35,583 of record JAZHYW010025115.1, on the reverse strand, counting down.
TAAGGAAGGCCGGGGAGAAAGAAGCAGACGAAACGCTGGAGAAGAAAGGCGGAAACCTCCTCCTCTCTCCAGCGTTCCGCCTGCTGCCTCCTCCCAGGCCTTCCTTTCCCTCGCCCTACCTTCTTGAGTTGAAACGGACTATAGTGACGTACTCAATTTAAGTCGACTTGACGCGGTGAGTCACGCGACTACGTCACAAGGCCACGTGACGTGACATCATTTGGCAGCATATTTTGACACCATGACGTCACGTGACCACCTGACACATAATTAATCGTAGTGCCAATACAAAAGCGTCACGAAAACCCACAATTTATCATACATTGCAATTTGGTATATGGCAATTTGATCACTATATAGAAATACAGCTGCCAATTTTCAGTTGTCGAACACACAAAAAAAATCCCCGTGAACCGTTTTGAACCGGTTACCGTTATATTTTTTTCCGGTTCAGTTCCGGTTCAGTTCCAAGATGGCGGCGAATATTTCGGTTCGGTTTAGTTCCGGTTCGGCTAAAAATAACGGTTCGGTTCCGGTTTTCGGTTCGGTTCGGTTCCGGTTCGACACTCTGATCACCACAATTCAGACATGAGTCTTCTTCAGCTTTGGGTACGGTGTTAGAAAACTCGGGTGTTATTGCTTTGCTCTGTCGCGAACTATTTTGACGTTTCTGGATTACGGAAAAGCGTTCCCCCGCGATTTCGGAAAAAAAAGCTTCAGATAACTGGCAACCATTATTTTAAGCACATAGATGGCTGGACTGTGGTTCCTCTGAAGCGCGTCGCCTATTTAGTGGCTCTAGGTGTCTCCATTGTATAGTAGCGCCAGCGGCAGTTGGACTTGAACCGAAACGGAATATACAAAATGTTTCTCCCTAAAGTCAAGAGTGTGCGCTGCCGACAAACACAACATGTGTCAAGGAAAAATAAAAATAAAAATGAAGAATGTATTCAGCAGCTCATTGTCCTCTTGTTTTACTCAATGCTGTTGACAGAAGAAAAATATTTTGGTAGCTTCTAGTTTTTATGAAGGAGGAAAGCTTCTCGTTTCGTATAGTTTCACCATACCACTTTTACATTTAGTCACTAAGTGTATGAGAACTGCAGGGACTCTCTTTCCGATGCGCGGTTTATAGCATGCGCTCGTTAGCTTTCGTCGTGCTCTTACTGTGCCCGCATGCTCGAGGTTCACAGTGCGCCGAATCATTCATAAGGTAAAAATATCGTGCTGCAGGTGGTAAAACTGAAGGACATTGATATCTGTGTTTCAATCTTGTCAGTGGCTTGCGGTGTATCATCCCGCCGAATGACCTACCGTTACTGATTAGTGTCATATTTCCTGAGACTAAGGCGGTTTATAGTTCGAAAGCAAGCCTACAGGTCTCACTCGCTGGTTGTAGAAGACGTTGAATCACGGTCGTGACTGCTGCCTCCACTCTTAGGAAAGTTCCGAATTAAAAGTTTCCTTTATACGCGCCATACGCGATACATTATAAAAAAATGTTTCGCTCTAGTGGCACGAAACCGGCTATGAATCATATTGATTTACCGACATATTCCTTCTAACGGCTGGGTAAGGCGCGATAGGGCGTTTAGCATGCGCTTGTTGCGGCTCGCACACGGAAGATCAAGAATTGTTTCCCTGTCGCAAAATGACTGAATGTGAGCCTGTCTGGGAAGTCGCATCCTTTTGTTGCATGCACTTGTTGCATATACATACACAGCATATACTTGTTGCAAACAAGTATATTCTGGGTCCCCGAGGGCGTCGTCAGCGACTAATAGAACAGCGTTTGCTAAAGCAGATAAGGAAGGATCATGTGCTGGTGCGCGCCCTACGGCGACGCGCATCAAGTTGCCCGTTTGCAAACAAGATCTTGGGGTTGCTTAGCTGTTGGGGAGCAGTGGGGACACGGGAGTAGGTTATTCCAAGGTCGCAACGGTCAAAGCAGAGCAAAGGTAGCGGAAGCCAGGATGATTGCCCATGACCGGTTATATCAACGCTGTCACCGGGAGACGCCATGTTTGTCGAGGATATCGCTTGCTATTGGTGAGCTGCAAGCGCGCCTTCTGCATGATTGGCTCTTCACTGCAGTCGACTGCGTTTCAACCCAATTGTGTGTGCAAGCTTCACGTAAACTCTCACCACAGACGTTGTGCATCGACTTTCTGGAATTCAACGCAGCACGCTCAACTTTAATGTGTGTATAAACCTTATCACTTCGTCGCAAACGCAGCCAAAGCCTGGTGAAAGGTAACGAGCGCGTGCTAGAGACGGTGCTTCTGAATTCTAAGCTTGTCGATCGGCTATAGATAAAGAGACTGACTATAATATTAATGTTAAAAAGTCTCTTCGCGTGCTCGCCTATTTTTTTTATTTCCTCTGTCAATACGAGTCAAACAGGTTAAGGCCAGACTTGTGCCTATCTCAAATACTCTACTCAAGATACAGTACAGCAAATACTTTTTAGAGTATCTTGGTATCTTGCAAACACTTTTGATTGATAGTATTTGGTATTGTATTTTATATTACATTTCTGAGTATCTTGTACTCAGTATCTCAAATACGTTTTTGACATTCCGCCATTTTCTGAGTTTTTTGGTATGAAGTGGTGTAGGCGTGGCACCAGCAAACGTGAACATACTTTCGAGCAACCAAATCATGTTGCTAGCTGCGATTAGCTACGATGACTTAGATTAAGCTCGTGAAAACATCGCTTTTGTGACGATTGTGACTCATATTTAACCCCAAAGTTCGTACGATGAAGGTTTTCCCCCGCCCTCCCATAGGTGCCTTTTTTCCCTAGAGTTTTCGCCAAATAATCCCCAAACAAAAGGGGTGGTTTTGCGGAAGTAATGATTTACACACTGAGCCGCAAAACACAACGGGGAACGACCTACGACAACAGTGCAAACTTCAGTGTCAAGAAATTAACAAATCGAAAATAATTAGAAATAGACACAAAAAGAAGACAATTTATTTTTGCTCTTTGTATATTTAACTTCGCTTCGGCAAAACGTCGAGGTTTCTTTGGATTCTTTCCTGTTTGTCGTCAGTTCGGCACTTATTGCACCCGCGAACACTGTCTGTAAGCGAGCATTGATAACCATATAACGGGACAGAAAACTAACTACTAGCATATAACATTTCAAAATACCAACAACATTGTCTCCTAACGTTGAATGCTTTTCCGTTCGCAACCTACTTGAAGAAGGTGCGACCAGTGCCGTGGCAATTCTGTGGGCTCTCTTCTGTTATCCATTCACTCATTTCCGTATCTCAAGTTTGTGTATAGTGAACTCCTTATATAGGGAATATGAATTGTAGTCAAACGATGCGTCTAAGGTTCGCCGCAAGAACCTGATATTCAGCGATGTCACTATTCGCAACTTTCAGAGATTGTGGTACCGCGTTGTAAGGATCGCGCTCCCTAGCTCCTGGATGATCGGCTTCACAAGAAAAGTGCTTGCCTACACCTTCCTGGCGGCAAAAAATAAGGTAAGGCTCTTATATTGCTTGTATAAAGCAAAACTAGAAATTCAGTCTACGCGTCTTTTCCCTCTAGAAATGTCATTATGTACGAAGTATGTATCAATGATATGCTACTCCTTATGATTGGATTGCATAAAATAGCCCTACGATGTTTGTTTATTGCTTTTCTTTCCGTTTTGTGTTGTTGCGTGCCAATCAACCATTCTGGTAAACTAGATCTGCACAACCGTATAATTGTGTTTGTCATTGACGTCGATACGAATTACGCAATGAGGAAGAATCTTTAAAAGTAACTGAATTACATTTTTAAGATTTTAGTGCTCTACTCAAGATACTTCACTGTTGAAGTAACCTGAGTAGTTTTTTAAATACTTTATGAAGCACGTTCACCCAATCTCAGCTGAGACGCTGTTCTAGCAAGCCGGCCCAGGTTCACCATTTGCATGGTCCGGAGACACCAGATGAGAGAGACACGGTAGAGCGCCGAGCAGCAGTAGCTCAGCAGCGGACAACCGTAATTGGCAGCCCTAAAAAGGGCCATTTGTCAGACGTAAACGAAATAAAAACGGGAAAAAGACCGCGCACATGGCGAAGCTATTCTTGCTTCCAAATGAAAGTATGTGGAGTGCGTCAGGGGAGGCACTGGAAGGCAACACCGTAGTCCTACGGTTCTGCCTCAACGTGACCTCCCAGCTGCCAGGTGCAACGTCCAAGTCTCGCCTCCTGTATTCGGCAACGCCGCAGCTCTCATTTCGTACGAAATGAGCAGAAACGCAGCCTCAATACGTTGCTTGAGGATGTCGAGGGGTGGAGATTCGGCCGGTGTAGACCTGTGACTTGATGAACCCCCATACAAAAAAAAAAATCACCAGATTGTTAGGTAAGGGGATTGCGGTGGCCATGGCATGCTGGGCGAGCCGCATCCCATCCAGCGTCCAGGAAAGGTGTCACTTAACCATTCCCTGACGGAGGTCCACCAGTGTGGGCGCTCCATCTTTCATGAATACGCGAACTTATCGTTGCATGTGGAGGGCCTTGAGCTCGGAAGAAACTCCTCCTTCAACATGCGCAGATAACTTCTGCCCGTCACAGACTCATCGAAAAAAAGGCCCAACAACACCTCCTCCAGATCCCGCACCAGACAGTTACCTTGGGCAAGTACTGAGACTTCTCCATTGTCCAGTGCGGGTTGCCGTTGCTCCAGTACCGGCAGTTTTGAGCGTTGATTTTTCCGTCGAGGTGAAAGACGGCCTCGTCCTAGAACAGAAGGAAGACCAGATGGGAGAGGGTGGCCGCGATCCTTGGGATCTCTTCGCGGCAAAAATCGAGCCGTCTTTCATAGTCTTCAGGCTTCAGCTCGTGGAGAACGTGAACCTAGTAGGCATGCAGGTTGTGTCGGCGTAGAATCCGGCTCACAGTGTAATCTGGAAAATCCAAACAAACTCGCCGCTCTCTTCGTGGACAGGTGCGAGTCCGCTTCGAGAGCACCCATGATCCCGTACGCGAGCTGCTCTTCTGGCGTGCTGGCGAAGACGTGCATCTTGTTCGCGACGCTGCCCACTGCGCCAAAACGCTGGACCCACTTCCAGATGGTTTTCTTTGACGGCGGCCTCGAACGGTGCACTCGACGGTATCGGCGGCGAGCATCCTTAAAGCTTCTGCGCTTAAAATACCAAACCACGACGTCCGCGCGTTGATTTTGGGGTTAATTGCCTCATGAGGCTGGAAATTGCAGCGAAACACGGTAGAGATTAAAAGTAATCAACGGGAGAACCGGTGTTCGGGTTTGAGAAGAGCAAAGCAGACGACATCTGCTAAAATAATTAGCATGAAGAAATGTTATGCCCGAGCAAATGCACCGAAGTATCACAAATTAGAGCGTGTAATCTTTATTTCCGTTGCAGTGAAAAGCAGTGCGTAAGGGAAACTTCAGAAATGATAGAGAACAATTCCGAATTTGCCGCCAAGCCTGGCAGATGCCCGTGATAACCCGCCAACCTGCATAGGTGGTGGCGCCACCTATGCGATGCAACGCAAAGCAGACGACCTCCGTCTGCGTCTCTCCGTGGTCGAAGCCACCCCGTAGAGATTTCTCGTTTTTTTTTATCTTTTGATCCAGGTAAGCTCATGTTCTGAAACTTTGGCATCTTGCTTGGACCACTAGGGTTACATTCTGGCGGAGATTGAGCGTTCTGCGATGCGTAGTTTTTTTACACGGGCCGAAAAGTAGGGCTTAATTTTCTCGATCGGACCCTGTACTTTGCTGCGCTGTGCCGCCGCGATCTTTCCAAGGGATGACGTTGCACGTGCCCCGTACATCGACACACCTTGCGCTAGTTTTGAAACATGAAGGGGCTTTAGGTGGAATCGGAGACGACACTGCCGCGGCCGCCGCGAATATCCACGTGCACATGCGCGTGGACTGATTCGGACCTCCACTCCGTCAGGGCTGGATTCGGCACTGTAGGCGTTCTGTCTAATGCAAATGAGCGGAGTGGAATGTATTCCCCCTAGTAAAGTATTTGCTTCTAGTTTGAAGTCATCCAAAAATGCAAGGAGTTTCGCTAACTTTTCGCTTCCATTTCGCCAACTATGTTATAGATTTGGGCGGGCGTTTCAAATCAAGCTTCCTGAAAATGTTTTTTTTTTTGCAAACACGCAGTTTTTAAGTTTTGTTTTTCTAGGGCTATTCCTTCAAATCATTTCCAGTCCTTAGCAATAATAAGAAAAGATCAAAGTTGGGGTTGTCAGCGGCCTTTAGAGGTAATACAGAAACGAAATGACGTGGCCACGAGCTCTTTGCCTCTCGCTTCAAAACTCGGCCAGCTAGAAGCGCAATGCGTATCTCGCTAGTGACGTCAAGGTTTGTATGTTTGCTTTGTTTGTTTGTTTTTTTCGTTTGTTTGCTTATTTCTGCAGTGACGGGAAAGGTGGACACCTGAAGACTTGTGGGCTTCCGTTGAAGGGGCGAGTCCTACCTGGTGGATTAGGAAGTGGGATGAAAAAGAGAATAGGAGAGAATAATAAAAAAAGAGAAAAAAGGGGGATTTTTAAATATTGTGAGTAGCATGCAGAGTGGCTCAAGAAGGGACATGAAATGTTCAGCACATCGCCACCATGATAACGTCCCCGTCCCCGCCACGCCGGGAGTGGACCCTGAACCGACCGCGAGGAAACGCTCCAGCCAACCGCCATGCCCCACCACCCGGGGGCTTTTGTTCCAGCCTGTCAGCCATATGACCGCCGGGGCTACTCACAATTGCGGCGCCACTGATTTTTTTACATACAAAAAAGGGCGAATACATTTTCTTTGTACTTTCGTGAGTGGCGCTGGGGCGGGAGCCTTTCCCCGTCATAACTACATCGGCCTCCCAACTACCAGGTTGTGCTGAAAAGTCGGTTTATTCGTTTTAATTTTAGTTTTCATGCGTTCACGACCAGAAGAGTGGTGTTAATGTATTGACGCAACGTAGTTTCTGGCTAAACAAAGAAATAAGAGCTAACATTTCGTGTCCGTTCCTCTTTAAGGCTCAACCACAAGGGACGTTTTTCACGCGCGACAAGCGCCGACGTTGAAGCAAGCCAAGGGCGTGATAAAACGCCCCATATGGTTTGGGAGGCTGACACGAATGGAGACGGCCAACACTTCATCGGGAGATGGCCGACTCTCTTAGCGCATTGCAGCTTGGTGCACGTGGAGCAAAGGCCCGCGCTGCAGACCACTGAAATCCATGCTAAATTCCCCTCCCCCTGCCCGTTTCGATCTGGATGAGCATCGTACCGGCATGCAGTCGTGTATCACTACTACACTATGCATGCTCAAGGCCCCAGGGTAGTAGTTGTACTGACACCGGCTAAATGTCTCATCTACAGCGGAGAGAGTGACAGCAGTGTTTATTTGATACAAGACACCAGACGCCGTCTTGGACTGAATAATTTCCCTTGACCACATAAAGTACTATTGCATGGTGGCGCGCCCTTGTCTGAAGGTTGCACGCCCAAACATTAACCTCGCACTTTAGCCGGAAGACATTCTTCTCATTAACAAAATTAATAAATGAAACGGTATAAAAAAGTGAATTCTTGCGAGGTTGGAACCGAACCAGCGACCAACTGCTGACAGAGCCGGTGCCCTACCACGAGCCACTTCCTTTAATTAGAGGGGCGTCCAGAGGAAACTTCGCGTACCGGTAATCTCCAAGGTCATGCGCCGAGCATGGCGTCCGAGATTCTTGGCGTGCTCGGTGAAGCTCAGTCGGCGTTGGGCGTTTAAAATTAAAAAAAAATTTCTCTAATTTTTAATTTAACAAATTCCACACATGGAAACCTTTTAAAGTAATATGCACGACAAAACCCCTTCTGACCGGTACCCTTTCTTGCAGATTTTATGTTTATGCCGGTTTATTTCTTCTTTATCCCAAGTACCGTGCTGCACGCATCTGGATGCGGAGTTGGCACGATCTCCTTAGATTCATAAATTTTACCTCCGTCTTTTTTCAGCTGGAGCAGAGTCTTTACCTCCAGTGAGCAAACCCGTGTAAATGCAAGCCCGCCAAAGTTACCTTTCACGCGTCTTCTGCACGCACTCACACCAATAGGGTTCTAGTCCGGACAACAGGGTGCTAGCTGTATACACATCATGTCTCTAGGCTGCCTTGTTGTAAAAGTAACCAATCGCATAAAGAACCAGATTAAAAAGTGGTTTAATTACGCAGGTACCAACTGTAAAGACTCGCAAAAATTGTTTATAATATTCTAGTCTAATCTAAAATTGTATTTTAGCAAAAAAAAATGATAATCATCAGTTTTCTTAGGCCAGGACTTCTTCAGAGCTCTTGACTTGTAAAACGTAGGAAAGCTGCTTCTTGGTAAACCAGCTGTAACTGTTGTCAAACCGGAAGATGTCTGAAAAGTAAAAAAAAAGAGAGGTTGTTTAAAATTGCCATATTCTTAGCACAGCTAAATACCATATATCATCTACATCTTACGACAAAGACAGCTTTGACCACCCCATTCATCTCGCGATTATTGGACAGCTAATCAGATTTCGGGATCTCCGAAAAAACTTTTTTCTCGGAGATCTTGTTTAAAATTTAATTCATGGGCTCCGGAAAGACGGTTGTAAATCTAATCAGTTTTCATCAGCTAAGGAAAGCGGCGGTGACTACATAATTGTTCCACCAAGAGTAATTTGCAGCTAACTCGCATGCCTGAACCATGCGACTTATCTGTCCGCGAAATCGAGCTTTTGTGCGTATCCGCGTTTAAGAAACAGTTCCAGTCGTCTAATCGGTCAACAGCACAGGCTGCAGGAAAATTACGAAAATTAAGCAAGCGCTTCTCGAGCCAAGGAGCATGTTAACCCGCTGGCGCCCCGCTAAGCTGCTGATACTCGTATTTCAATTCACGTTTAGTAGCAATCGAGAAATCATTTTGATGTATATGCGGGTTGCGTATTATATTACGTATTATGTCCCACTAAAGCGGTATTAGTAGATTCTTCGGGCTGAAATATGAATTTAGTTGGCTAACTATTAGGTGAACTGCTGAATAAAAGTATATTTGAAAGACAGAGAGATACTACTTAAAATGAGCCAAAAGGTCCTAGCTGGCAGCACGGAGGTGAATGCGGACAAACTGAAGAGAGTCTTCATCGGAGATTCGCGCAGAACCCTCTGCAATGAACTTGACTTCGAATCCTAAACAGAGAAATTTATTATTTTTTCGTGGTCGGACAACTTGAGCAATGTAGACGTATATTGCTGCTGGCTTCGACGGGGCTATATTATAAATATTGGACGCGCGATAGATCATAATGTCGTGACAACTTCTAACATTGCGAAACGCGTCGCCCCCCCCCCCCCCATTTTCTTTTCCTTTTTTTTTTTTGAGAGAGCAGACATTTTTTTTTAATAGTCGTATGCTGCGAGCAGGTTGTCCGGGATCAAGTAATTCCAAAATCAGCCCAACTCCTTCGGTGGGGTCCAGAGGCTTTGTAGGCGAATAGCAGCCAAGATGAATAGCCAACGCACCAAACGGCGTGGGTGGCTCAAACTTGAAGCTAATCGAACACAACCAAACTCAAGAAAGGCAGCTATTGAACCTTCCCATTCACTTGACTGCAACATTGGTGTTCCCTCTAGTGAAACACCCCGTCTGTCATCCTCAGTCCACTGTTTGTCAACCTTATAAAGAAACCAGTTATCAGTTACCAAGTAGTCGTCACTTTGAATTGGACTTGAGACAGACAAGAAATCAAAACGTTTTTCCGTGATTCCTCCCCATCCGAAAAATTGAATGCACGCGACCGTGTGTTGTGGAGTAAACGGGCTTTCAAACACGTGGTGGAAGGAAACAATCTACAGAGGCTTCACCACGCCAACGAACACTCAGGCAAACTTAAGAAATATTCAGTCCTTCGTCAAATTACATTGTTCGCCACCGCGCCGACAACACGTGCCCGCGAAAGCCGCCAGAGACGCGGAGACGCGCATAGCGACCTGTTCCGGCTGGTTCCCGGTATTCCCGCTTGGTGCATTCCGTTTTGCTGGAGTTGCGAATAAGAAAATCAAACGTCAAAGAATAGTGGTTCCCAAGAGAAAGAAACAGACTTGAGGGCCCTTATCAGTCAAAACCACCCACAGGACAAAGATTCCCTCCTACTCCCCCCCCCTCCCCCCCCCCCCCCCTTCGCCCTCCGAAGCGTCTTCAATAATGAAACCACCCATCGCCGCCTCTACCTTGTGTCGGCATCGTCGACAGCGCGTCTTGCTGCGTCTAGCGACGACCTTGACGTTAGCACGCGGCGACGCCCCAACAGACGCACCTTTCGTTTGCGGTGACTCTCGTTCACCATGCTTTGCCGCTAGCAGCAGGTCGGGGACTGACTAAAGCGTTTTTGATGACAGTGCCGCTCTGCCCTGTGTTTTGGGGGCAGGAACCCGTCAAGCTGCAAACTTGCAGCTTATTTTCCTGGCCCCCTTGTCACGTGTGTAAAAGCGCTGTGACAAAAATAAACTGATTCTGATTCTGATTCTGATTCATGCGCAGGCATAGTATTCCAGGTGGTAGTAGTTCAGTGCGGGTTGTGTTCCCGGTGAACATAACATAAAGTAGCGGCTAAAATTGTCTTCAATTGGCTTTTTCAATTTCCCCTTATAAAAAAAAATCCGCTCGAGGATTTAATGTAAGAACCTATCAGTAATTACCGAGAACACTGAACACTATTAGCGATTTTTATCCCGTTCCTTTTTTTTTTTTAGCTTCCTCTCACGGTTTTGTTTTTAGACTGCCAGGCGCCGTGAATATCTGACTAGATCAAGAAAGCTATAGCGGGCGAACCTGTCGCGACAGCTTTTTGATCTTTACGCAAGGTGCCTTCGATTTCGCAGAAGAACTGAAGTGTGCGCGCGCAGAGCTTTTGTCGTCGCGAAAGGTGTTCGAGCAACCCAGCACCCATAGCATTGGCTGCATAGCCACAACAAGCTGTTCCTGAGTAGGGTCATAAAGTGCGCAAGCAATATCGACAATAGCAGCCTCACATGTCCCGGGCTCAGCGGAGAGTCGGCCAGTTTCAGCAACCTCATCGCACTTGACCTTGCCGACTTCCAAGACCTCCTTCGGATTGGCGTGTTCTCCCGAAATGTGCAGGACACCGAAGCCAACGTCGTGGCCGGGACTTGTTTGGAACTTCCAGAACAGGGTTGATCCTTTGCTGTCTATTTTCACGGGTACATCCAGTTTCTGTCCGCGGTCCAGGGAGCAGGTGGTGGCATTGGGGTCCTCGGAAACGCGAGGGCCGTTCTTGAGGCAGTATTTTACGGGCACCTCACCTCCAGCTGAAACCTGCGGTCATTCTCGTGTGAATACAAGGGGTGCTTTTTAACGAGGCGCCCTAATCCCAGAAATTTGTTCATCTATTTCTCCGTCCCTTCCGTGCATTTCCCCTGCTGAACATAACGAAACGATTGATGTTACGTGAACTTACGTCGAGCAACGTAAACACCACTACAGTTTCCTCGCTGGCGTTGAAATTGACGCCACGTGAACTCAACACCGATACATTTTCCATGCTAGATTTAGAGCGGAAATCGGTGTCGCATGACTTATACACCAATTCCATTGCCTCTCCGAATGTGGCAGGAAAACTGACGTCACGTAACCAATACACATAACCACTTTTCACGGTAAATACAGTGAGGAGGTTGGCGTCAGCTTATCAGTACACCAATTTAGTTTCTCCGCTAAATTTAGCGAGAAAATTTGCCACGTAGCGTATATACCAATATTTCAGTTAGCAGGGACTTCGTCCCGCAAGATATTTTAATGAAGGTATCCTGCTCAACTGTTGCTTTTGCTAAAAAGCAAAGCAAGACCCATGTCATTGACTAGCATGTAAGTGATCTTTGGGTTATACCAAGGACATGCATGTGAGCTCAGTGTCAAATTTCGGTTTCTATATATTTTCTGATATGGGATCAGAAATCAGTCAGACACTCATTACCAAAAAAAATGTAATCGATCTCACTTCTCCATCGAAGCAGTCAGTGTTTCAATAATTATTATATTGCGTGATTTTGAAAGCGTTTCAAATTATTTGATTGAACTCACTCATTACTTGTTCAATTACACTGTCTGCTATTTGATTCTTGGGGCAGGTTACCTTAATTTTTATGCATTTTAATTTAAAATGCAACGCCTGAAACACAAGGACATATTTTCTGAGCTGTTTAATTGCCCTGACTAAGCACCACTGAGGAATTTTCGTTGTACACAATCGGAGAAAACAGGCGAAAAAGGGCAAAATTAAAAAATCTGATTTTCAACATCCGTATAAAAAGCAACCAGATCTCACCCGAACTCACCTAATACCCATTATTTACAGTAGACGCTCGGCCTCTTTGCATACCAGACAAAATACGTGCATGAAAAGCGAGTATGATAAGACGACATTCATGCAGCGGCGAATGTCATAATGAACCATTAAAACGAAGAGATGGCCACATGGTTGAAACTCCACGTAGGGCATCGTGAAAAAATGTGCGGAATGGAGCGTATTTTTATCGATACTTAAAAAAGACGGTGGAGATTTGTAATGCAGATTGTTCACGCTTGAAAGTTCACGATATGCGATAAGTCACCACCATTTCACCGAGTGTCTAAATCTCACTTGGTGACCCAAGCGGGACAGACTACACAAAGCTTCAAGCACAACTCAGCGCTCCTGTGGTGACATGCCAGTATTGAACCAGCTCACTTGCACACTTGGATTAGTTTCACTAATCCGCAGCTGAAATTACTATTAAAACTGTTTCGTAAATTCGTTTCTTTTTTTTTTCATTTTTGTGTTGTAGACTTTTTCGTATAAACGGCCTCCACCCGACATAACAAGTGGACATGTCTTCAGATTTAACTTCAACATTTGTTTTTATCTTTCAGCTTTATTGTTTCTCTTTAGGTGAAAGGGGGAATGAGAAAAAAAACAGACTTATGTCGCCTGACAAAGCTTCTCCTCCCCACCGGCAACAAGTGAAACTATTTTACATGCTATTTAAACGTACAACAAAGTTTACATAGAAGCAATAAAAACACACAACAATAAACCAAAAAAGATATGAGGCACATTACGATTTCTTTTTTACAGGACGAAAGTCCAATTAAAAATAGGCATAAATAAATCTGGAGAAACCAAGAACGAATATCCTTTCTGCTTAAACTCATCAAATCAGTGCCAAATCTATGTGTACCATTTATAACATTAGAAAACGAGAACTGGAGCATCTGGAGGCCGTAGCCTGTTCTCAAGCGAGGCGTTGAATATGTCAACACAACAGCTTGCACGTGCGGGCACCCCTCGTTACAAATTGGCGACTGATAAAAAAAAAGAAAAAAAGTTGATTTTGATTTTTTTGAATTAGACCTTTGACACGTTAGAAGAATTTATAATGGTAATGCTCTGTAATTGCAACTGTGTGAAGGTTTTTGAAAATTTGTATTGTGCGAGCGTTGAACTCCGAAATCCACATAAATCGGATGAGTCTCTTCTGGAGCACATGCAAGTCATGCCCATTTGTAGCCGTTGTGCCACCCCAAACAAGAAAGCAGTAATTAGAGGAACGGTAAATGAGGGAGCTAAAAAGAGTGACTAAGACCAAAAGGGGTAATTAATATAGGTCGGCATTTATAAATAATTCTCACAACCTTTGAAAGTTTACCAGCTATACTTTGTACTTCGGTGTCCCAGCTAATGCACTCAATTAATATCACAGCGATAACCTTCACATTTTGCACAAAGTCAATATTTCGTTCTCGGAGAGAGAGCCCTTGAATAGATGAAAACACTATTTTTGATCGAAAAAGTATTGCTTTCGTCTTATCTGCAATAATTACTAAAGAGTTTGAGTTTGTCCAGTCACTTATCTTCTGCAAAAAGCTATTTACCGCACAGAAAGCCTGGTGGACAACTTAACCCGAAAAAATAAAGTTGTGCTATCTGCAGAAGTTATGAAATCTGCACTGTCGTCTATATTTGCTGTGTCATTTTTGTGTAAGTTAAACAGATGGGGTCCAAGGCCACTCCCCTGCGAAACTCTTGACGTCGGTTTTCTCAAGGTAGATCGCTGACTATCTATCACGACACATTTATGTTGGTACTTTAAAAAAAAAAACAACTCCTGACCATTGCTAAGGCTACTTCTCGCACCCCGTAATGCATTTAATTTTAGAAGCAGAGTTTCATAGTTTAGGCGGTCGAAAGCCTTTAAAAAAATTAATGAAGACCCACAAGGTAATAAAAATATTTTCGATATTAATTAAGATCAGTTATTTTTTGTTTTAATAGCACTAGTTTCTTCTAATTCTTCTTCCTAAAACCAAACTGGCAAGATATTAGGAGAGAGTGTTTTCACACAAGCTGTGTAATCTGGCGTTTCTTCTTTTCTCTAGCCCCTTTGAAAACACTTCGATCAAAAAAGGGTTTTATAATTTCCTAGGTTGTTTTCAATCCCAGACTTCAAAATAACCATAACCTTACTAAAGTTGAGGCTTGAATGTGTTGGTACAAACGCAAAAAAACAAAAAAAACGAGGATTAGACGAAGAAGTAACACGTCCGTGTTACTTCTTTGTCGAGTCCTCGTCTTTTGGGGCTGTTTTTAGTTCCGTAGCCTTAGCGACTTGCATTTTTTAGGAAAATGGCCATTTTGAAGTGCCAAATTAAAAATATGTATTAAAAGAGAAGCAATTGATTTAATTACATGTTTAAGTGGTTTGATTTGAAAACCATCTATGTTAGTATTTTGTTGTTTTCAAGGTTTCTGTAAACCGCTGCCACTTCCTCTGCATAAGTGGGGGCAAAACAGAAGTGTGTCAGAGACGCCTTTTACAAATTTAAGTTCATCGATAGCGTTACCATTCTTTAGATTGTTTACAAAATAGTTATTATCTATTTCAGCTAACGCCAAATCACCTCTAGTTTTCCCCTCGATGTTAAGCTTGGTGGCTGTAGATTTGAAAGGGCAACGTTTCAGAAACGAGTTAAGCTTGTTCCATATAATATCTATTTTTCGCTCATTTTCAAACGCAACATAAAAATATGCACGCTTAGCCTTACGTGAAGCGCTTGTAACAGCATTTCGCTGCTTTTAAAATAACACCATCACATTAGGTTTTCTGAATTAAATGGCCTTGTTGAAGAGAGCGTATTTTTTACTCATCAGTTTGATTATATCCTTGGTCACCCAGGGCTTCGGAGCTTTCCTGGGTGCTATTTGTTTTTTGTACGAGGAACACTGTTCTTATATATCTTTGTAAAAATCCCACTAAACTACTCCAATACCTCGTCAGCTGAAACACTAGACAACACCATGCTCCAATCAAAACGGCAAATATCGGCTTCAAAGGCATATAGCTTTTATTTACTGATAGTTCATTAATAAATTGGGCAGTCATCTCCGTCATTCTGTATCCCGACTTTCGAGTCGACAAGCATATAAATTGGTAGTTGATCACTTACCGTTGTTCCAGTGACACCTCCGGACACGTAAGATTCGTCGGCATCGGTTAGAAACAAATCAAGTTATGTTTCTTTCAAAGGAGGTATTCACGTGGGTTTAGACATTGGGTTAAAATATCTGTACGACTGATATAAGAAGAACTGTAGGTGCTTCGGCGATGAGGAGAGAATATCAAGATTTGAATCTCCACTCAAGAACAGAGTAAGACCATTTTCACCAATTAACACAAACAAATCGGCAATTAATTTCAGAAACGCTGAAGTGGGTACGGAGAGCTAATTTGCGTTTGAATTTTATGATCCTCCTGCTTCGGCGAAGCAACTCATCGTTCTTCTGAATGTACAAATAAAAAATCAAAGCAAATATCTTCCCTCAATTTATATATCTTGATATACTAATAATTTTTACCAAGTGGGTGCACTCTCTGTCGCCGTTAGGTCCCACCAGGTTCCCTCCCCAGTGAGCAGGCAGCTGGGAAGGATCCACGCACTTTAACAGGACCGGCTGCCATCCTTCTACAGGAATGAGAAGTATTTTAAGAATTGGGCAAAGAAGAGCCAGGGTAGACGCTGGAACAATCATACAAAAATAAACTTTGACAGACAGGGGTTTTACTTGAAAAACACACCGTAAAATCATCGTTTGGTTTACTGATGTAAAGGAGGAAGTCCTTCAACCAGCGTTGACGGAGCCCTCCAACCCAATTACGTATTGTCTCTGGGAAACGCCGTCCTCACATAATTTGTTTTAGCGTTAAGAGAGGCTCGGAGAAGAATGGTACCACCCAAACCAAACAGTATGGAGTTGTAGGCTGAACTGGGCTGGTATTTGATTGAATATATTCACTTCGAACGCAGTTTTTATTGTTTACTTTGTTCGAGTTTCAATATCACATCGTCCTTTCTAACACCGCGGGAAAATGGAATGCTAAAAGCTTTAGAATCAGACAAAATTGTGTGAGTATCGACAAACAAGAACTATACACTATTAAAAATTATGTGCGTCTACTTTCACGCACAATACGCGGAGAGCCAATCACCGCAACTTACGGAGGCAGCTCGGCGAATGACGATGCCGAAACATATGTTTAGACCAAAAACGCAGTCTGAGTTGTCACATTAAGCAATGCAAGCGTGACGTTTTGCATTCGCTTAATGTCACAACTCAGACTGTGTTTTTTGGTCTAGACATATGTTTCGGCATCGTCATTCGCCGAGCTGCCTCCGTAAGTTGCGATGATTGGCTCTCCGAGTATTGTGCGTGAAAGTAGACGCACAGACTTTTTTAAGAGTGGAACATGACTTAATTTGCAATGCAAATGGCAGGCACGTATACACGGAAGCTCTCAGATAAATACTGGAGATCTTGACAGCGCACATGCAAACAAGACTGCATCAACAAAAGCATACCGAAATATTAGTCAGAACCGTCGTGAACCTGAGGAAACCACAACCTTCTTTTACATTCGGCCCAAAAATCTCCCAGTCAAATCTTTGCTCAATCCCAGCTCCGCAGCCCCGCGTCTCGTTTTCTGTCCTTTCTCATCAGCTTTGCTACTCGTGCAACCTAACATAACGTGATTCATGCAGCATTTAGCTTTCTCCGGCTGCGCTCACAATAACGCAGTTCAAATTGCCCATGTCTATACCCGGGATAGGCATGTCAGCGCACCTTATCATTTCTGTACCTCTTGTGGGTACATTTAAAAGAGATACAATTTATCGGTTGTGCATAAACAAATAGTTGTTTTCCTGCGCAAGAACGGCGGACACGAAACTTTTAAATACATGAAGAAATTTTCATGAGCTGAGCCTCTTACCGCGTGAGAATATTTGAATCTTTCCCGCTGTTCTTTCAGTCAAGAAGGGTCTGATGAACTTCCAGAAGATCTGAAAGAAACTTGGAGCTGCCGAGAGTGTTGCAAACGAAAGAAAACACTGTTAGTTTTGTTTGTTACCTTGGGAGTGTTCGAGAGTATGCGCTAACAGTGTTGTTCTTCTCTGCGGAGATCAGGAACTATGTTTGTCATATAATTTATCCCGTGTCTTTGCAGCATTTTGTTTTGCCACAAGTGCGAGCGAGGAAGAAAGCTGCAAAAGCGAGCACTGCTCTGAGCAAGCCTGCTATGAACATTTGCTGTGAACTGAAAGGGGGGGACGGTGGCCAAGTGGGCTAGCGACCACCAGCTCGGAGAACGTGGAGCGAAAGCTCTCGCTGCAGAACCTAGAGATCCTGGGTTCAATCAACACACCTGCCCGTTTCAATCCGAATGAGCATCGTACCGGCGTGCGATCGTGTATCACTACTGCGTGATGCACGTTAAAGACCCCAGGCTAGCGGTTGTACTGCACTGGCTAAATTTCTCATCGACAGCTGGGAGGCAAGTCGTCCGTTGAGGCAGACTGAGTTCTAGGCTGTATAACCTTACCCAAACTCCAATATTTCTGTCAGCTGAAAGCGTCAGTCCAAACCCCGGTCCGAGTTTGCAGTATAGGCATTCAAACGTTTATAAAACAACGTAGTCGGCCGTTATACATTTGAAATCACTTCCTACTCAAAGCCTAGGATTGGATCCAAGCTCACACCGAACGTCGACGCAACGCTCATGTCTAATAATGCTCCAAGTGCATGCTCAATATATAGCTGCCTTAAGTAATCGACGCAGCTGCTAGTGAAGACAGCATACTTTCGAAAAGGGTCTATTGTAAGCCTGCCAGAGTTAATTACATGCGTATGACAGCGCTTACATTCTAATAGGTGGCACAGTAATATGCATTCACAGTTGATAAGCAAGTCAGTGGTTTTGTATACATGCTACCGATTAGCTCATCCAATCGAAATGGACGACTTTAATTGGGTACAAGAAAATTAAGAAGAAACTTCTGTTCATGGGATTGACCCCACCTCAATTTAAATTTCTGCGGTCGCCTCCATGTAAACGTTGCAACTGACGACAGGGCTTTTACTTGAAACATAGCCCCAGGTTGTGTAAGCAGATCAGTGTTTTTGAACACACCACGCACTTTTTTATTGGATAATGCAATTATCTATAATTACCGTAGTCAGCGAAAGAACCTTAAAACAATTTTAGTCAGATATAGAGTTCTTTCAACTAAATGCTTTAAGATCTGACACGCCTGTATTTTAGAAACCAACGAGTAAAGGGCTTCGCCATTCGCCTGGTTCAGTTTTATCGAACTTCGTTATAAACCTCGTGTAATTCACTTGAGATGTACGAGTACGTCCCCCGTGTAACTCTGAGGCGACACTGTGTAATAGCGCATAAATCACAGAATAGTTACGCACTCAATTGGTTTTACTCTCCCAAGAATGACATGTGACCTGTGTCATTTTCCACGAAGTTTTAGGGTCATAGTGTGGATTGCAACGTAAAAGTAGGAGCAAGCACGTTTGCTGTGCGGAGCCATTCCACTGGGTCATGCTCTTACTACGCCATAAATGTATAAATATATTGAGCCATAATACCTCAAAATGTTTTGAACGTGTAAGTTCAGTTAACTGACGAAATGACGCTGTAATTCTATGATAAATAAAGTTATTAAGTCAAAACATGGATAAGTTATTATTTGCAATGGCGTATAAGTTACTAAAAATCTACGACACCAAAATATGCACAGCTACAAAAAAGTACCTCCATCTCAACGTCCATAGAGCGCGTGCAATGAGTCCATAATTATAATTCGTGAAGGTCACTTAGCCTAAAATAATAGTGTGAGAAACGTTGTAACCAGACGTTGCAACTTGTGCTGGGACAGAGCGCACGTGAAACATCTGGTTCAAAAACTCAGATCCAATCGCGTTTAAGGACCGAACAGTACCCGAGGCTATAATTTATAAGTCAAACAATGGAAAATCGCAGTGATTCGACGTCGTCTAGATTTGCAAGAGATTTTCCACTCGCGTACGTTCAGACGCCTCATAGTCGGCAACAATTTGGTTATCGTTGAAGAGGGGCAATTTATTAGAATATTATTGCCTTTTTTCTCCGAGGGGAGAATTTGATCACTACTTTGCGCATGGAAACCTAAAACCGTAGTGAAGAATTTTGTTTATGCATGTCAATTTTATTCTATTTTAACCTCATATTAACGCGTGGAGGATGTACTGCATTGACATTATTTCGCAATCCTTCCAGGATCCTAATTCAAACTGGACAGATCAAACCGAGTATCCAGGTTCTCAGGACTAACAAAAATATTCCTAAGAGCAAGCTTGAGAAGACCAGCTTCATAGAATTATATGTATGATTATAGTCAAATACAGGACACTTGCACTAGCAGAACGATAACCCTTAACTCACCGTTAATGATGAAGCATTGTTCAAGCATCTCAGGATAGTAATTGTCGTAGAGTACCATGAGGAGACGAATGAACTCGACCACTTGAAAGAAAAGAGACTGCCATGAAGGCCTAATGCATTCCATAGCCAGTACTATTTTGAGTTTGTACCTTGGTAACTGTACACTTGTCGGATGCTGAAGTTGTCGTAGTCGAAAACGACGGTAGAAGTATCCACGAGCTTTCCCAGCTGTAACAAAACATTGACAGCGGCGAAAGTTTAGTTCAGCATATACCAACCCACCACATATCAGTGTCTTGCGGTGTAAAGCGAAAACAGTTCTCATTCACAAGTGATATAAATGTCCAGGTCTCAAAGGTAACACTATTTTAAATAAGCGCTAAGACAGAAAGCTGACGAAAAACAACCAGGCATATTTAGTGGAAAAAAATAGGACGGTAATCGGTGACATGTGGTCACAATAAGCTGTCGTTATGCCGTTTGAGTTAAGTGTGGAAACTAGGAAGTTTGTCTCTTTTTCAGCTATCTCTTCCGAGATATTCCTTCAGACAACAAACGTTCGCACAGTGTGCTTACTTTTCATTAACGTAAAAAAAAACAAAAAAACGTTGAAGCTAAACGCATGATGCTTTTATATCCTTTTCAATAGCAAAATGTGCCAAAAAGATCAGAAGACACTATTAACAAGTTCTCTTTCACATTCAAGTCTCAACATATGACTTTGGATTAAAGAGGGTCCTGAAGATTCCTACCTTGTTTACCCAGAAAATTTTTTTTCATATAACCCTGTAAACTCCTTGCTCGGGCATTTATAGCATTTTTCATTCATCATAACGGTCATATTGCACAGCAGATGGTACGCAAAGGGGCCCCAGAATGACATTCTACCTGCAGTCCTACTAGGACGTCATTTTTCACCGATGCCTTTGTAATATAATATGCCTTACAAAGAAACAAAATATCAAAGTAAGATATAATATTTTCTGAACAAGTAAAACGTAGTAAAGCAAGTCTTATCCCCGGTACCAACGTTTCGGTGGCACCTTGTAACTGAGATATCGGTAGCACGTTCAAAATGGCAAAACAATCTAGGAAAAGGTTCAGTTCTTTATTACCGCGTGCTAAATAACCTGCATAAGCTGTAAAGTATTTTTGCTATAAGTGTAGCATTAGTGAATACAACTTTATGTTCGTGAGATAATTTAAAAGGGACATTTAAAATTATTTTGCCTATAAAGGTGTAGCGTTCGTAATGAATACAAATACCAATATTGTTGTGGTGCATTTGAATAAGTGAGATTTGAAATAATAACAATAAAAAAGCCACTTACCGCAATAGTTTTTTTATAAATGTAAGTGCGCACTACAACACAATATGACCAATGATATACCTCCGAATGGCACAAGAAATGAGATTGTTACCCAAGCACAACATTAAAAATCATTCTGTTTAGAAACGAGATAGTAATCAGAAACAGTCCATCCCTTTCTAGAGAAAATAGCTAGGAAAGCACAGTGCTTCACTCGAATACACAATTCGACATAATTGCTCACCATGAAAAATATATTTAACATTCCCAAGACTAAAAAATATGTACAGTAAACTTTACAAAAAAAAACTTTTTTTTAATGAAGTTACAAATTTAAGCGTTTCGTGCCCCTTCTCATGCCACGTTCTTGTACTGCGGTATGGAGCAGAATACACGCGTTAGGTCTCCATATTAATTTTAAATACAGCTATTCATATCGGCGAGATTCAGTATAATCCATTAAGGATACATATCAAATCCAATCTCATCCATTCTACTCTATAGTTAAATAAACCAATACTGCTAAGCATGAACACATCCTCTTCTCGGCTCGAAATTGTAAGTATCTTGTACAAACAACAAATAACATCATAAAAGATCAATAAGCTTGGTCTACCTAAAAATATTTAAATAATAATTGAGATTAATACTAAAGCCATGTTTTTAGTCCCAAAACATAGGTATGTTAGACTTTCTAGCGGCATCAAGTTGCACTGCTCCCCCATTGAAATAGTAAGTTCTACATTAACTACATTAATAACTACATACCTTGGACTAAGCACATAGACGGCATTATTTAAAGACTTGCTGGTATCATTGCTTTGCTACATTAACGTAGTTTCCTTCTCCATTAAGCGTCAAGCTACTATTGTACAACACATTTTTTTAAATTTTGTTCTAATTGTAATTACCTAGTCTGCGATACCACAAAAAAATTTACATAGAAAATTTTGATTGCAATAAAGTGTGACCAGGCATGCGTAACGTGCCGTACAATTTCCACATATACCACACTTTTATTAGTTTGAATTATTTATAAAAAAATCTTTAACACTACGAATAAAGCCCTAGCATTTCGCTAGGGCTTTAGATTAGACCGCACTCTTGCCGCACCGACACCTTTGCCTTTTCTTTCTTTCCGAAAACCATAGAAGAGTGGAATAGGTTGCCGAAAGATGTGCTTGCGGCAAATGTGGTTTTTTGAATTTTCAATTGTGTAGTGTTTTTATAGACAGTGTGTTTTTGTTTAATTTCAATATTGATCTATAGAAAGTGTTTTGTTTTTTGTTTGTTTTTTGTGTATTACTTGTGTTCTAAAACAAAAGTGTTTGTATGAAACCCACCCCCTGCAATAATGCCTCACGGCGAAGCAGGTTTTTTTCTGTAAATAAAAGAAAGGCAAGGTTATTTAGTAAATAATACGTTTTTGTTAAATTTGGTGTTATTCAAAACAAAAAAAATACAAAAACAGTTCACTATAGTCAATCGAACTTCAGAATAGTAGAAACATCCCTTACGAATTACGGCCTTTAAATTTTTACATGGACCTGACCACCAAACACTTCCATCAATTTAAAATATTAATATAGTAAGTTTTAGCCTACGTGAACTTCGTCTATTATATATTTTAAAATATACATTTCTTGCTTTGTTCTGCCTAGTTTTCCGCTACGCGAAGCGGAATTAGTTCACAGTGTATAAATTTCTTCAGAGCATTTTGCGACTATTGTAGAAAGCTGAAAGCATACAATGCTCAATCATTTTGACTTTTTCACTTTATTGTTTGTTGATATTTACTTTATTTTGTAGTGCTTTTGTCAATGGATCTTTATATAAAAAAATAGCTTTAGTTTTCTGCACCCCTGTGTTGCTGTAACGGGGATGGGAACCAGTCAAGCTGCCTGGACCCTTTTTTTACCAAGTCCCTACCATAGAATGCATACATATAAATTGTGAATAAATTATTATTTCTATCTTGTTTTCGCGCCACTTAACCCGGCCTACACTATACGTCTCACCGTAACTTGGCAAGTGGTGAAGCCTACGGTTCCCAGTGAGCCAATCAACGCGTCTCTGGGAAACACATGACAATGCTCCATCTCACGAGTCGTGCCCAGTGCTGTCAAAGCTACGGGCAGTAGTGAGAGGAAAGCCTCTTTTGTCGAATTTTGAGCTTCAGGCTAATCACCTCGGACGAAAGCGACGTCTGGGACACACAAAACAGGGTCCGGATTACGAGGGGAGTTTCCCTGTTTCCATTTTCTAACTGCTTGGGTAACGGTATCGCCCTTGTACCCTTGGTAAAGACTGCCATGTGCTTTGGCTCAATTGCTCTGATTGGCTCAAGGGTGCCGTAGCGTTCGATTTTTGCCAAGTTACAGTGAAACGAAATGTAGTAAGGAAATCAGTTTAGATTTCAATAAAACTTCGCCACCCATTTAATTTTTCACTTTCTTTACTTCAATTTGATCATTACAACTGCATTTGTAGAAACGACTTTCCTATTGACTGGAACGCTACCTATTTCTGAACCGGTGTAGGATAATAACTGTCATGTTATATCGTTAAATGACGTCCCCGATGTCAAAATCGTCGTGAGGCTCACCTTTTTGCTTTGCGCTTTCATGTCTGCGATGATCTTTTCAACGATGTATGTGACATGTTTGACCAATGCCTCCTTTGATACGCACTGCAATATTCCTGTATGTACAAATATTGTTCTGATTTTAAATTTACATTTTTACAGGATTTGATTTATTCCAAAATAAGATTGATAAAAATCAAATGTAAACAATCAAATGTAAAACGACAATTTCCAACAACAAATCTACGGATTCCCCTCACTCCCACTTTTCACCACCAGCCGTCAGCACCTTATAATATATTAACATAAGGTGGCGGCTTCTAGATAATGTTTTAAATGAACTTGGACACCACTTTCTTTCCAATGAGCAGCTGAGTCAGCTTCTCTATTTTAGTTTATTGAAAGGTGGGCCACTTTGGGGGCTTCGAGTCACACGAGCATACTACTTGATCTTGCTATCATTATCAGTTAGATGGGGAAGGAAAAATCACGTGACACGATCCTGGAGCTTTATTAGGCCCTGATAAATTCCAGCCTTTAAAGGTTTCAAAAATTCTCTAGCCCTACGCTGGGGAGCGTGAAAAGAAGACATCGTGCTTTGTCATCAATGCTTAAGAGAACCCTTTCATAGGCATCATGCTTGGAAGTCAGGGAATTGGTAACATTGTTTGAATTGAATACAAGTAAGGACGTTGTAGGACTGTAAGTGCCAAAAGTACAATAGACAAGTACGAAAGTTCACAAGACAAGGCAGAGAAGCCAATGATGCACCGCCATCAAGCGATTAGGCCTGTAAAAGCCGGTGATCTTTTATGGATGCCTGATAGATTCTTAAGAATATACATAACATGATAAGGCTGCAGAGTAGTGCATGTTATGATGACTGGAGACACATCAAAATCTTGATACACTGAATAGTTTTATGCTCTCAACAAACAAAAATAAACAAGCACGCAGAGAAATGTAGTATTCCTGACAAGAAGCGTTTTTGCAACTAAACATATTTTTCCCCTCACCCCTTTCAAATTATCGGAAGTACAAAACAACTGAATAATTCTTGCGCTTCCTTCAGCAGAACAGAGTTACCCCTACATCGACTCTGTTGGTCCGCACCACTATATGGTCCCCGGGTGCACTGCAACTTAAAATACGTTTGACTAATATGGCATTGTACGTCTGCGCTAATATACAGCCACGTTCAATGTTTTAGTGCTCCCAACAGCGCGTAAATGTAACAATGTTGTGAAGTCTTCAATGTTACCTTTGAAGTCCGCATTGCCGAAACGCAGGAGCCAGAGGGGTCGGCCTTCGCGATCGTGGTTACACTGGCCGCCAGGAAAGTAGAGCCTCAACACCTAAAATAAGATTCAGTTTTTTTGTTTGTTTTTTCACTTCACTTTAAGGCGTACTCGGATGACTGGCGACTCTTGTGAGCTGTATGTACACAACATGAAAAGTCGTATTCAAATATCTGAACTCAAGAGCACTCGAAGTACAAACCTAATGCACAAGCGAAAAAAGGGACAGTGACACATATTTCGGCAGAAGAGAGAGCGCTGGCATTAACCAAATCTTACAGGTGGTCGGCGTGAACACTTATTGTTACCTTCGAGCTGGAAAAAGACGTATATACATTAAGGGCACATCGCAATAATGAGTTCCTATTATGTGAAGACATGTGGAAATTAGTCTCTTCCCTTAAATGTCTGATTAAATTATTGTTTGGTTTTAAATGACTACGTTTGTTGCATTACTGGGTTTGACAAAGCAGAATTCTTTACGTGAATATGAAAGTATACGGTCGAGACTAGCGTCTCGATTATCTGACATGCTTAAGCCCTTTCCCCACAAAAAGATGAAAAAAAGTATGAACAAGTTTAGGACAAAAAAGTAGTGCCATCTTGGCCCGACGTTTTGGAGGGAATTGTAGTGAGTTCACATTATGCGAATCCGTTACTGCTGCTCCATCAAGCTCAAACTAATATTGCAGATTTATATTTCACCGCTACAACTTGCAGATTAGTAGAATAGTTTCATATGAAAACTAAAGATCGAAATAAGAAAAGCTCATGCATTGTGGTGATCATAAGCAAATTGAAGCCTTTCCAATAATGTTTATTATTGGGCTGCTCATATTCTTAATGAATATGATACTTGAGCTTTAGTAAATTGTATTTTTAGCAGATCAAAGAGAGTGTTAATACAGACCATTATGCTTCCACAAAAACGTCAGTATGCGCAGGCATAAGTATCACTCGTTTCAGTCGTTAGATCGCTGTGAATACTGGCAACAATATAAAATGTTCCGAAAACAATGATTGTTTGTATTTTTATGTGTTGTTTCTTGTTAGATTATGTTTCCCTCTAAATTTTATAGCCGTCTTCCACCCACAAGCCTTTTTTGCCTTAGGTGGTCAAGAACCTGTAAAAGCTGTAAACGTAATAATTTTGTTTTGTATTGTATTAAACAATATCTGGGTGTCGTTTTCATTTATCGCAACCCTCTCTTGTAGCACGCACACGCGAAGAAAAACGTACTGCCAGGATCTTACACCTGACATTGTTTGGCTATACATGGCGGAAATTGGCGAAGCGCTCCGTGTCCGCCCATTGTTGGGTTATGATTCATCAGAGAAATTATCACGCGAACATACGTTGTACTTTATGCTGTAATGTTTTTTTTTTCTTTGGGGGGGTTGGGGGGGGTGGATATAAACATAGGAGCGTGTTAACAACTTTCATTAGTTTTTTTTTCTTTTTTTTTGTATGCCCTATTCTAGGTATTTGTTGTCCATGACAGAATAAACGTAACTTAAATTTACATTTCAAACTCAGGAGTTACCGAACATAAATCCGGGAAACGGAGACTAATATATATTAAATACCAGGCCGCGTTTCTCTACTCTCGTTCTTTGTGTTGTCTTGTGTTAGAATTTATATATAATGAACCAGTAGTTATTCGTTGAAAAGTACTGAGCGCACACGGTTTTTGCTTTGTCTGCCATAAACAAAACAGTTATGCAGTTTTCTTTTTTTTTTTTGGGGGGGGGGGTAAACTTTTAATTGTTATTTTACTTCTAGCACTCGGGGGATCTGTTTCCATGTAGTGCATAAAGACGCTCCAGCATGCAGCACATTAATTCTTAATGTGCTGCATGCTGGAGCGTTCTTATGTATGCATTAATAATCATTAATGATTAATGCAAAGTTTCGGGGAGGCGCCCCAGACTGCAGCAGATTAGTGCGAACTTTCAGACAAAATTGCACGTTTGAACTGAAGACGGAGTCTATACATACCGCCAATTATTAAAACAAATTTGAAAAGGAAACACGCTCACCTCTGGATTTTCGTATGCCTCGATGATTGAGTCGATATTCTCCCGTTGCCGCCAAATGATGTTCTAGAATAAAAACAGAAAACAACTCAACGTCGATATATGCATCAACGAAAACACAAGAAACACATTGAACTAATTAATCTTAAGTTTGTCCCATGGCCTTCACAAGTACTGGCGCAACTTTAATTGGCATATTTGTATACATCAGTTTTTGTCGCTGCTCTCGAGACTTCTTTAATTTCTTAAAAGCCACGTGCATCCCGATTTTTTTTACATCAAATTTCATGGTTTCTAAAAGAAATGTCCTTATTACTTTCTTTTGCGAATTAGAAATGTATATAAAGGTAGTTCTGGGGCCGACAGGGCGGGCATTCGAAGACGAACTCTCACGCGAGACTTGCAGCACCGATTACGACAACCCCGCTACACTCCCCGGAGAGTGGTAGTTACCCTGATTAGCTACGTGAGATGCAATACGAAATAAAAATGACTTCCACAGAGGGAGTTTTTTTTGTCCATGTTTTTGTTTTTTGGCGCTAGCTTCGTTGCACACATTCAATCGTTACGTTTCTAAGCTGAGCTGTCAAAATCATGCCCATCCAATTTCAAACTAATTATCCTGCAAAAAAAAAAAAAAATACGTGAGAGCAAAAAAAGTAACGGTTCAGTGTCCAGTCTTTTTTGAAGGTTCACACTAAACTTATGTCGTTGAAATTGATGTGTTAGCCACAAATCACCATATTGTTTCGGACACTACCAAAAGCACTTTTTTCGGACACTACCAAAAGCAATTTATCGTGTTATGTCCGTACGTCATGTATTAGAGAAACTTATGCTTTCCATTAAGAATAAGAGTATACATTCTAACCAAAATTGTCTTTTATTAGCCGAAGTTTATGCCAAAATCGTCATTAAAATCCGCCACGAAAATCGCCTTGAAAGAATGTCATGTAGGACTGTCCCTTCAAATTCATCACTGAATATATCGGGGAAATATTGTCACGTGGTGTCCTCTTCACCTCTAAATTTAGAGGAAAAACAAAAAGTACGTAAACAACACGTCGCCTCAAGCCACTTGTAGTTTTTTCTCGCTAAATCTAGCGGGGTATTTGACGTCACGCTACAACGTCATGTGACCTCAAGTCACGTGCAGCCACTTTCTGCGAAGTGGTAGTTTGCGCTAAAACAATACAGTTTCTCGGCACTTATCAACATGATAGATCTTGTGTATCTTGTTTTTTGACTCCATTATTTTCGCAGGTTCAACGCTTGTTGTGATTTCTGTGGCGCAGAAGACACCATTTACTTAGGAGGTAGGCGTTTGTTTTATGATGATAAATGACACCACCCTCCTTTGTTTCAAGCGCACCTACATTAAACAATAATCAATCAGGCCAGATCGTAACAATGTACTCGTTACTTAAATCGAGAGGTCAAAGAAATAGGACATTATCAATTTCATTTGGCTGATTTGAGTGTTCATATACCCGCCATGTATCTCTCGTTCGCTGGGCATCTTTTTCTAAATTTTCCCCTCTTGCGTCTCGTTTTTTGTTGTTGTTTTTTCTTCATTTTGCTGGAAACCTAAATCTTCCTTTTTGCTTGTGCCGAAATAAATAATTGCAGTGTGGGGTTATTGTCGCAAGAGCAGCAGAAAACAGTCCGAATATGATTCGAACTCAATTTCGTTTTGGGGCGCTGCAGAACTCGCAGTTTGAAGAACCCGCCGGGGATGAACTTCATGAATTATCAGATAATTTGGCCTTCAGTACTAGCCCATTGGAGCTTTGTGTGATGTGTTGTAAATATTTTAAGAGGAATTGGGTCAATAATGTTTTGTGTGATGACGTCGTTTGCTTTAAAACTTTTCCAATCACACTTCTCCTGTTCTGTGTTATTTGAAGCGAACTAAAAACAAAATATCTAAATATTCAATTCGCATCTTTCTAAATATATTCAGCGTTAATTATCTACCACAATAAAAAACAAATACAGGATTGCGGTCTTCTTTTACCAATAAGGAACCGCATCAAAAGGGAGTATGTCAGGTGTTTAAGAGCTGTGGGAGATGAAACATATTCGTAGATAATATATTAAGCTCTTGAAGCTAATGCACTTCCATACTCAAGTTGCGGTTTTCATCATCTGTAGTACAACTTGAAGGCATTCGTGTACACCAAAGCGAGTTTATTGAAACCACTCTATAAAACCAGCTATTCTTTTGACACATAAATTGGCACATCTCGAACTTCGGTTAAGCTACGCTGTACGAAACTATGTCCGGTGGCTTACCTTTGCACAACCTGTAGTGTAAGAAAACATGTACTGAGTTTGCACGTGACGTCAGACTGCCTTTCTTTCTGGTGGCATGAATCGTCTCTCCTACGCAGCGGAACCTACCTTCTCACACAGCCCTTTCCCCATTATGTCTGACCAAGTGACGTCAATGCAAGGATCTGTGTGTGTCTGTTTTTTATTCCGTGATTGTTTGGCTGCTCACCCTCGGTCAATTGAAAGGCTCCAGAGTCTTGTATAGTCAGCATTTTAACTTAGTGCCCCCGGAGTTTACATAGTGTCTACATACGCCAGATCTGTAGCAGAATCATTATTGATTAGTTCATTGATTGGTTGGTTCATTGATTCATTGATCAATTTATTGATCTCTTGATTGTAGGCACAATTATATAGACACTTTGTTTTAGTACCTTGAATTAGTATTAGGAGAGGGTTACTGTCACAAGGTGTCAGACACTTATAAAAACGAGAAATTTACGAGACTTCCCGTAGCCAAATGGAAGACACCAACCGAAAGCCTGCTGCTAAGTTATTGATTAGAAGTCATCGGAGGTTTGAAAATGATGATCAAGAGTCTAACGTTGTGGAAGATCCAAAATACTTACATCTCTCAGCAGTTTCTCTGACTTGTTTACTTCGAAGTCCCGAGCTGCGTAAGAAAAGTCATATTTTAGAGTAACTAAAATTAACACCAGTGCGTGGAGCCGTGCCGTACATTGTTTACACATTAAAGGCGGTGAATCTAAACCGGTGCATCACCAGGACCAGTTGACTGTTTCTAATATATTTTACAATAGAAAGTTATACTTTGTTTTTGAAGACACTGTAATATCGTTAGATTTCTTACCATCAACTACCCTTCGTTAATTTACTTTCAAGTTGCCATTTTTTTATTACGTTAAAACTTACCCCTCAGCCAACGCAGCAGGAATGGATCCATGAATTCATCGCTCCATATATCATGGAGATGAGACT
Organism: Ixodes ricinus; assembly: GCA_037355805.1. Classification (NCBI taxonomy): domain Eukaryota; kingdom Metazoa; phylum Arthropoda; class Arachnida; order Ixodida; family Ixodidae; genus Ixodes; species Ixodes ricinus. The sequence continues at coordinate 5,255 of JAZHYW010025115.1, read as the reverse complement.
TGAGCTGTTGAAGCAACAAAATAAAACCACGTTCGGTAAAAAAAATAAAAACATATTAGAAAGACTTTTTCTCTTCGAATTTTAGGAACGGTACTGCCGGAGTTATGCCATAAAAAACCGCGCTGTGGTAGCTCAAACACCAAGTGCTACTTCAACTATATACTAGTGATGGGACGAATCACCGGAGATTCGGATTCAGACAGATTCGAAAATTTCCGTACTTCCCGCGACGAATATTCGGCAGATTCGGAAATTCGTCAGATTCGTCGCTGGTTGCAGACGGCAGCGTGAACTTTGTGGTAAACCGCTCGAACGCGGTCAGTTGTATTTTTTTGGACACTCTTACGGCGTATAACTAGATTTTGTCTTGTTTATTTCAACGTATGGTATGTACTGTAGTGTCATTCTAAACCCTGGCACGCGCCCAGGCCCAGCTGAGCCGATCGGTGTGGTTGACGTAGTCCTAACCAATGCACGGTCTCGGTTTCTGTGCGGTTTTGCCGTGATCGGTAAAATCTAGCGAAATGCTATCTATTATACATAATGTGGCGCAACGCACAATACATATATTCAGGCAAGGAAGTGATTCATTTCCTTCTCTAGAGCTGCGTATGTCTGTACCTGTAAGGCGCGAGAGCGAGATGAATGTTGCTCGTCACAACTTCGACCCGGCACCGGTGGCGAAGAAAAACGTTGCGCTGTACTTTATTTGTTCTCAGCAGCAAGTTTTATGTACGTGAACTTTATTTGATGAAAATAAACACAACACAGGGGTGTCAACGCAACTTTAACGTTCGGAAACAAGCACTAACTAAATCGGATATCGTTAACCGGAAAGGTACAAATGCAGTACAGGAAACTGTAATAGTACGGCACAAGGAATTTCAGATTGTTTCCCGTGTTCCGATAACAATACGTCAATGGACACACGTTGAAGATAATCGAATCGAAAATACTCACTTGTGTGATGTGTGCCACTATGACCGCAATTATGGGCACGAAATGTGTCTGTACCGAACAGCACGTACGGCATCAATCACTTGCAGCGATGAAAACATGCGCTTGTATTTCCACGTCCACTAAGCATGCCGATTTCGGTCGTAATCCGGAACCGAAACCAATTTTTCCGCGATGTCTGCCTACCGTTCTCGACAAACATCCAAAATATTATAAACAGAGCGGAACATTTTATTTGTTACTATGATATTATATTACAATATTTTTGTGCGCTTCGTAGACTTTAGTGAATTTAACATCACGAAAAGTTGAAACTCTCATCAACGTGATCTGGCAACCATGGCAACGCTCCGAATCTTTCCGTACTTTTTCGAATCGCTTCAGATTCGGCTATTCTTCCGAATCTTTCCGAATCTTCAGATTCGGCTCCGAATCTCGATTTGAATAAAGATTCGTCCCATCACTACTATATACCTTCGGAACGACAGTCAAAGTAGGAAGTCATGTGTAATATCGGTGATTAGACGAAATATCCTTTGTGTGATTCGCCCGAACTCTTATTCTTGCGATACCATATTTTTAAAAAGGTACGTCTAGTCAGAAATGTGTAGCCAACAAAAAAACCGCTTTTCCCACGTGATGTTTTGCATGCAAATGAAACGTTGCCTTTAAAGAACCTTGAGAATATGTAAGAAGCAAGATCACGTTTGAATATTGAGTAACCACATTGACTTTGAAGGATAAATTCATCATGAAAAACCCCCAAGGTTGAGTATCAAATATGTCCATTTCGCAATTTTTAAGTTTTGCGATGCCTCCCGGCGTTATTCGTGCGAGCAAAACACACAACTGCCATTGCAAACACGTGAAGTGTTTGTTTTTTGTAATTGCCAGCCCTCACATATGCAAGTACATTATCACGGAAGATCTTGTTAGGTGCATATCCTGTGGTTTTCAATTCAAATCAAATAAAATTAAATAAAAGCTTTACTTCCAAGGAAAACTAGAAATAGTTCCAGAAAAACAGCTGTTAGAAAAAGCTTGACTGGGTATGGGACACTTGTTGCATTGGGGAGGCGGAGAGAAGCTCACCGGAGAAAAGCTCACCACAAAACTGTCAGATGCGGAGGAAAGCTCACCGGCCTTTTGACGGATACGGACAAAAAGATCACCTACGAATCTAAGAATCGAGCGAAACTGCCTTCACTCCTCAATAACTTCTCCGAAATATCCCTCCCGCACTTGAAGCAAGGGCGAGAGGGATATTTTGGAGTGAAGGCAGTTTTAAAATTTTCAGGTATGTAGATGATTTTCTCATCTTCGGGCGCTCTATTGATCACTCTACTAGCGATGTCATGGGGGTGCTGGATGATTTTCGCTCTTGTTCCTTTGGCCTGACGTTCACACATGAATTACCAAAGCAGGGAATCCTCTTGTTTCTTTACCTTAGGTTAAGCCTTCTACCGGAACATATCTGCTGGATGTACGCACCCAGATTTAGGAAAGGCATTCTTTCTTATGACTCCAGTCATTCAAAGCTGGTCAAGAGGGAAATCGCTAGCTCTTGCCTAGAGGCCTCTCTCTGGAAATGTTGTCAACATAGTGCGCAAGAGAGCTTTAAAAACAGGTTGACCGCCTGCAGAGTGCAGGGGTTTCAGTGCGTTTATTGGCAAAGGCGGCGGGCAGTTTAATTAAGAAGTTTAAAGTGGTGCTGAAGCCACGCAGCTAAAACACGAATCCGAGGCCGGTAGTTATTCCTTACATACATTCCATCACTCATAATTTGAAGAAAGTGGCACAGCTTCACAATGTTCCGATGGTGTTTTTTGCACATAAAACGTTGGGGTGGTTATGCAGTAAAATCAACAACCCACGCCCGATCCCAGATCCGTGTGATACCAAGCACAAAACTAAGTACGTAGAATGTACGACTGGTGTAGTTTATGAAATTGCGCTCACGTGTCGGTCGAGTTATGTTGGGCAATCTGGCAGATGGAGAAATATCCGTGTGCGAGAGCACGCTGCGTCAACAAGGACGACACTTTCCGGGCATCTTGCGTTTCACTGCTGCAGGTGCCCTTGCGCGCCGTCATTCCACAACACTAAGATCCTAGCTGATTGCATTAGCGAAACTTCCTTAGCACTTTCCACGGATGAATATGAGTTTTTCAAACGGATGCTGGGCAAAGATGAGTGAAGATTAGTATGCCTATTGGGTAGATATGTGTGTACTCTTCATATAAGCTTTAGCTGAGAAGGCGCCCTGTCTTGTTGTCTTTCTTTCTGTTCGTGTATTTTTCGGCTAATTTCCACCAAGTGGCCATATAAGTACCTTGTGACCCAAAAGCTTTTGCTGTTGGATTTTTTAATGGGTTGTTGTTTGTTTCTTTAGGTGTCTCTGTGTGGCCTTGTAAATGGATGCACGAGGGTGCGCCTGGTTAGGTCCTTGGGAAGAACGCTTAGTTTTGGATTTTTACCTGTAACGATTGTTCTGTACGAGATGAGGTCTGTACCGTTGTTGAAGATCACAAAGCTGCGCGCAAACTATGGGAGGCGAGTGTGTTGTATTGTGTACGAGATGAGGTCGTTGCTTTAAATCGAGGTCATTACAAATTGTACAGTGATGGAACGCCACAAAGACGTGTGCAATTTCTCAGAAACGTGCGTGTGAGAGGGATGATATATAAACGGTTGTGTAAATAAAATATTGTAGCTGCATTTGAGACGTTCTGCGCTTGTCCCCTTCTTCATCCATCGTATCCGTTTTTTTTTCAAAAATGTTTGCAGTTGATGGTCCGATATTAACTAGACAATTGATTTGACATTAAACAAAAAGGGACCAAGTATACTTCCTTGCGGTATACCAGAAAAAAATTTGCAAATAAGAAAAAGAATTGTCAAACTCTACACACTGTTTCCTATTTGTTAGATATGACTGAAGTAGAGCGGCTGGTAGGCTGCGGATACCATATCGACTGAGTTTCTTAAGTAGTATTGCGTGATTCAGAACATCAAACGGTTTCTATATTTTGAAGTATACATATATATTAATAACAAGGCGGCTTCTGTAGAGTCTGTTAGTATAGAATATTTACAAACAAAGTTGTCGAGGCCGGTAAGTTTAATTTTTTTAAATGCCTTGGAAAAGACTGGAAACCTTGATGTTGGTCTTTATAATTCTTGATAACGTGCTTATAGCCTCCCTTATGTATAATCGTGATGTTAGACAACTTCATGCTGGGGGGAAACGGACCAGATGATAATATTAAGCTATATATGTGGGCTAAATGTGAGTTCATTATATCGATTAAATATTTAACTGGTTTTAACTATAGTTTATTGGCGTCAATACTCTTCCTGGTTTTCATTTTTAACATTGTTAAAAAAACTCTATATTGTCGGTTAAATTGAGAAATAGAGTGTCATCAATGTGTCTAACAAGGGAAATGACAAACAATTTAGCGTAACATAATTAGGCGTAGGACTTCGTAATCGCTAAAGCCACTTGAGACACTTCACCGTATCCTGACGGAAAGCGAACTGGCAGGCCGAGTTTGGTTGGTGTAAGCTAGATAGCTTCATGTGATAACGAATATCGGGTGGAACGTTAAAGCTCCATCGACACTAAGCCTCGCTCACAAAGCTTTCCTTTGTTTTCCGCTGAACTCTCAAGTGGGCTTAACGAAGGACTTCGATCTTGTATCTACGGGCGAAATTCGTTCCAGCATATCAGCGAAGTATGGCCGTCCAAGGACATTGGAGCCTAATACAGGGCATGGCTGTTGCCAATATGGGTTCACGGAGACAGGAGTGAGCAGACGCAGTTATGTGGATACAATATCTAGGCACTCCACTGACTGCCATTTTTTTTAGAAACCTCTGTCGAGGTGTTCCGTCGTTTGGAAGGTGGTAATGTGAGGACTTGAAAACCCAAATGAGTATCGAACTGGTTTCTAAATTTTGAACCTTCCTCTTTAAGTTTTATGCGCATCTCCAAGCGATTGAATTAAGATACCTTTGTGCAGTGCCTTGAGCGTCCAAATATTACAAAACGTTTGCAGCACAATCATATGTCATTTTGAAAGACAACCTTTAAATAAAACTACCAAAATTTTAATTATGTCCTTTTAATATACACATCAGTGATTAGAGACGTTATTCAGTTTATTTTACTGACTTGGAATTTATAAAGTGTCACGCATTTTCGAGATAGGTTACCGAGATGTACATTCAATGAGGAGGCGAAAGTGAATGCAGTCTGTCAAAACTCAATTGACTCGTTCCAAATCTAATCTATT